>JAUJPP010000005.1:43146566-43162973 GCA_030562195.1 Nipponacmea schrenckii
AGCGACTGGGGCAATGTGTGATGACTACCTATCATTATCAGTTAGCGACTGGGGCAATGTATGATGACTACCTATCATTATCAGTTAGCGACTGGGGCAATGTGTGATGACTACCTATAATTATCAGTTAGCGACTGGGGCAATGTATGATGACTACCTATCATTATCAGTTAGCGACTGGGGCAATGTATGATGACTACCTATAATTATCAGTTAGCGACTGGGGCAATGTGTGATGACTACCTATAATTATCAGTTAGCGACTGGGGCAATGTATGATGACTACCTATAATTATCAGTTAGCGACTGGGGTATTATTGTGGTATATTATATAGTATAGTATATATTAACCAAATAGGTGATATTACAATACGTTATTCAAAGTGTTCAACGAGAGTAATCTCGGAATGGTTTAAAATCAATATATAATGGAGATCTTGCACTAATTCCACTACCAATTTGTTTCAAGGTTCTAACCTCTCATCAGGTGAAAATTAACTGATTTTTGGTTCATGTTGTAACGGGAAGTTATTCTACACCAGTACGTCACGTTTTCTGTTGTTCCATTTTCGTGCTGCGTAATGACTTCAGTAGGTAACAGGAAGAATGTCTGCATGTATTAACCAGTTCTGTTCTTGAATCAAGGGTTACCAAATTTGATTGTTTATGGATATACCACTTCTCCATGATACATAGATTACATCTTTTGGTCACGTTTGTGTATGCTTTAGCTTTCTTTAATAGCTTCCATTTTATTGTGTAGTTTATGTGTTTGTCCTTTAGCGACCATAGGCTACATATTTACTCAATTCGGTTTGGTTTCGGTATTGTATGTTGTTGAATGACGAAGTGTGGTTTGCATACTGAAATGTTGTACTTGTAAGTCCTATGTATGTCTGTTCGTGGTTGTTGTCTGTCGTTACAGTAGCTTGGTATATAATTTCCTTGGCTAGGCAGTCTTCTTCTAATGGGCAGTCGCTTGTTTTGCGGCAGTTACATGTTCTTGCTTTCATCTTCTTCTCGTCTGTGCTTTTATCATTATTATACAGCGTTTTTTTGTTATGTGCGATCACTAGTTGTTTGACATTTGGCATACATGAATAAGATAATTTGATGGTGTCCTGTAGGAAATGATTGGTCGATATCTTTTAAGAATTTCTTTCCTATATTGGTTTCAATTGATTGGTTTGGCTTTCATGTAGGGCCTTCTGGTAGGTAGGTGTAACCTCGTCGAACACTTCCTTGTTGGAGGATATTGTTGACAGTCGTTTGTTAATGCCTTTTTGGTATAGCTTTGATTACACTTGGTGGGTGATTACTATTTACGTTTATATATAGTGGGTTATCATTCGGCTTCTTATAAGGTTTATATGTTCCTGTCAAGGGTGGTGTCCAGGTAATTTGTTATCTTTGGTTTGCGTCAATTGTTACTTTGAGGCCGTTTGCTTTTAAATAATACGATATTTTCTTCTTCATATTTTCGATTTCGTTTGGTGATTGTCGATAACTGCCAGTCCATCGTCTCTGTATAGTCCTATACTTCCGTCGAACACGGATTTCAATTGTATATATAAACATGTTCACTATGTTATATTCAAGTAGGTTAACTTTGTATAATTACATAGGTTCACCTCGATTAGATACAAGAGATGATAACAAACTTATTGGAGATTGATTGTGTGTATTTATATTATGTTTGTATATTTATATAGGTTCACCACGATTAGATACAAGAGAAGATAACAAACTAATCGTATCTGGTAATATTGGAGATACAGTAGAATTAACAGCAGATATTATTTCCTATCCTGGTGCTTATTTTCAATGGTTTTATAAAGATGATGGTAGTGATATAATGATTGGAAATAAAGAACCATATTTGGTCATCAACAATCAAAGATTTATTAACAGTTATAGATCTGTGTTAAGAATAAATATTACATCAATTGATATATACAGACAGTATTATTTAAATATTACCAATGATGATGGACTGAGTAATAGTTTACAGTTCCACCTTATATCTATCAGTAAGTGAAGTATTTGAATATATTTAGTTTCAATAAATACTAGGTTTTTAAAAAAAAGGTTAAATTTGTGAAAATTTATATTTTTTTGTTTTAAAATTAAAATTTAAATAAAAGGAAGAAACCTTTAATTATTTAAAAATTTTGGGAATTTTCAGTGTTCCCAGATAACCACCGGTTTTTCCAAGGTTTTAAAAAAAATTTTGGGGGATAAATTTTGTTTTGGGAAATAAAAACCCCAAATTTTTTGGTACAAAAACAAAGTTTTAAAAATTTTAAACAAATTTTACTAATTGATAAAACAGGGTAATTTAAAATTTTCCCAAAGAGGGTCCCAATAATTTTTCAGTTCCCCCTTATTTATAGAAGGGAAATTAAAAAAACCAAAATCCCAGTTTTTTAAAAAACTTGTTTTGATGCTAAAAAATTTTAAAAAAAAAGGGTTAAAGAAAATTTGGTACATTATTTAAATTAAACCCTTCCAAAAACCCAAACCAAGAAAAGGTTTAAAAAATAAAAAGATACAATTTTATTTTAACCCCAAAAGGGAATAAAATTTAATTAAATTCAAACGATGAAAAAAATTTCAATTTACAAAAAGGGGTCCTAATTGAGGAATTTAAAAGGAATTTAAAAAGACCAGAAAGTTTTAATTGGTTTTTGTTTTGGGAAAAGTTTTTCCTTATCTAAAAACCTTTAATCCTCAAAAGAAAAGGAAAAAAAAAAGCTTTAATTTTTAAAAATAAAAAATATTCCTCATAAAAATTTCAAAAAAAACCTTTAAAATTTTTTAAGGGGGGTTTTTAAAATAAAATTTAAAACTAAGAAAATTTTCGGCCCTTTTTAAAATTTCCGTTTTTTAAAAATAAATAGGGGTTGATTGGGAAAAACCCTTTAAGGGTTAAAATTTTAAAAAAATTAGATTTTTGGCCCGGTTTTAAAAACGAAAAATTTCAATTAAAAAATTTTTTTAATATTTTTTTGGTCGAAAAATTTCATCTAGGTTTTGAGGGGGTTTTCCCGGAAAACGGGAAAAAAATTTTCAAATTTTTTTTTTTCCAACGGTTTAAAAGTTCGGGTAATTTTAAAAGATTTTAAAAGGGGAAAAAACACCCATTGGAAAAAAAACATGGAAAAAAAAAGGGTTTAAAATAAATAAAAATTTGGGTTTTATTAAACGGGAATTTTCAAAATTTTCCTTAAACCCCAAACTTTTAAAATTTAAAATTTTATTTTTCCAATATAATCAAATTTTTTAACGGGTTTTAAGCAAAATTTGAATTTTAAAAGGGATCAGCAGTGGATAAACAGTGGATAAACAGTGGATTTGGTGCTGGTATTGGGACGGGACTGGTATATCTGTACCCCTTTATAGTGATGGTTATTATGTCAATATACATTACAGATATTGGAAGGTAGCGAATTTTTGAATTTGGCTATTGAAACCTTTGTTTTTTTTTGTTTTGGGAAATTGCAGTTTTAAATATTTTCTTTTCAAATATTTACTATCTCAGAGTCAGAGTATGCCGATTTCATTTTTTTTTTTTAGTCTGATTAAAACAAAATTGGCGATTTGAGACAAAATTGAGCCCTTTTGGATTATGAGACTAAGATTATGAGACTAAGACTATGAGACTAAGATTATGAGACTAAGATTATGAGACTAAGACTATGAGACTAAGACTATGAGACTAAGACTAGGGAAAACTATGAGGGGCTAAGATTATGAGACTAAAACTATGAAAAAAAAGGGACTATGAAACTAAGATTATGAGACTAAGATTATGAGACTAAGACTATGAGACTAAGATTAATGAGACTAAAAACTATGAGCCCTAAAAACAAAATTTGAGACTAAGACTATGAGACTAAGACTATGAGACTAAGATTATGAGACTAAGATTATGAGACTAAATTATGAGACTAAGATTATGAGACTCAGACTATGAAAAAAAGAGACGTACATATTTTTACTTTTATGGTACCGGTAATTTGTTTATTTTAGAAAAACGACAAAAGGAAGATCGAACGTAAGTATCATTTAAAAATTTCATACCATAGACAAATTATACATGATAATATTGCGGTAGTGACCTATCAACATAAATACATTGAAAGACGTCAATAGAATTGGATTTGAAACAATAAACAAACTATTTATATTATTATCAATCTTTATTTAGATATGCCAGTTTTAATTCAACATCAAGAGCTGGTAAGAATTGTCATTTTTTTATCAAAAGGGGAAAAACACATTAAAGTTAAATTTACATTTTAAGTAAAGTAAACCGGGAGATAGAAGATCTACCATATTTCATTTATAATAAACTTTATTACCTCCATTGTCATCATCTACGACCCTGGTTTATTTGTTCAGATTTGGGTTTCTTGTTTATCTTCATCAAGTGACGAGACCTCACTCCTTTTCGGTATTATTCACTTAATTAAACCCGGGGGAAAAAAATTTCAGCTCATTTAAAGAAAACATTTTTTTTTATTATCGATAGATGATACTCAAACATACCAAGAGTTAGACACGATACCTCATACAAACACACCACAAACTAAAGACGTAGTACACTATAACAATATGGGAGTGAATCAGAAGAGAAGAATGACGATGTTGCACCCTATGCTAATATGGGGTCACAAACTAGAGGTAAACAAATTAACCCTACTAGATAAGATCGTTTTGAAGAAAAATGGAACTGAACAGGTCAATGACCATTACATCAGTCAGAATTAAAGTAGGTTTTGTTAATAATTGAACTGATTATAATTTCCCCATTTTATTTTCCCGGTACAGATAATCTGTGAGTTTTTTTACAAGTAACCAACTACTCAGTAAAACTAATAAAAACTTGAAACTAATATTTATTATCAAACTAGACAACACTGGATTGCCTTAGTTGTGTATATTATTTAGAGGGCACAGAATATTGTTTATAATTATTTTATTCTTTTTGTTCTAAATGTATTATAATTTGTTTTCGTAATAAAGATTTTATAAATATCAGGTATTTCAATTGAAAATAAAACCTTTTTTCTTTGGAAATTATTGAAGTGGCAAAAATTATAACAAGAACTTCGCCACAAAAAAAAAATTTTTCGTGTTTAATCAAATAGTTAAATTGTGTTCCCAAACAGTCGGTTTTATGGAATGTAGGGAAATTTTTCTATTAATTTTATTGAACCCCCCAATTAGCGATGTATTCCCATAAACCCCAATTTTCCCCTACCGCCCCATTCCAATCTTTTTTCCCAAATTTTTTTTTTTCCGGGTTTTCGTTTCACCCCTATCCAATTCATCCCTTAATTCCCACCCTTTCCCAATTATACATATTCCTACCTTTATTTTTTTTTTTTAAAATTTTAAAAAATAAAAATTTACAAAAAAAAACGATTTTGTTCGTTCTCTGGATTAATAGACAGTTTGGGGCTCTATCCTTTCTTAAATAATAGCCCTACAAAGTTAAACTAATTGTAATCAACACAACCCCTTGATTGATTAATAGTTATGTGGGTTCAGATTGCCATTTAGTCTGTGTCAAACATACTGTGCAGGCGTCTTCTACACAAAATGTATTCATCAAGTGAAAACGATATATTTTAATTTAATCCAAACCCTTTTGAAATGCATCCCAAGTCGAGCCAATGGATAATATTTAGTATGAACAACCCAATTTTCAAATAAGGAGAGACCTTTTTTCTGATTTTTCATTCGATGATAACAAAGTAAGAGCAAAAAGAAGATGAAAATAAGGATATATATAATTAATGCCACAACAACTAGGGTTTTGCAAACCTTGGAAAAAAAATGACATAGATGCAATTGTTAACAATAGGCCAGTATCTGTTACCGGGTTATCTTTTCATTTCATTCCCCAGTTCGGCTACACGGTAAACTGTACATAGATCAATAAAACATGTATAAAGGGAGCTAAATACAAAAGTTGTCCATCAACGACCGTTGATTAACAAAGCATTAGATGTGTTCCGTAGGAACTATTTACTTTCGCGTGGACGCCATTTTCCCCCTCTGTGTGATTGGGTTTCCTTGATAAATTTGAATAAATTATGACGTCAAACCAATCATGAGCGTTTCTTTGGGGTCATTACCTGGTGCAAAGGTCAATTTTACACACGATGGTCACTACGACAGCAACGCCCCCTTTTCTTTGATTTTACGCCTTACTGTATGTAAATTATCAAATTGGGAGATTATTTAACATAATTATAACTGCCCAAAGGTCAAAATATAATATTTAATGAAACAAAACAAATTAAATAGCACATTTCTCTCAAAATCCAAACATCATAATGGGAAATCAAATCAAACTCTCATTGCCATACTGATATTTCTGAAGCAGTTAAACAAAAAATAATGCATATATCACATAAATTCCAACTTCCTGGGCAAAGAATCAAATACATTCATTGAAAAATAAACAAATACTGAATAAAATTTAAAAAAAAATCAAGGCATGTCATTCAATCAGAAAAAATGCTACTATAATTGAGCATGGACAAATGCATATAAAATTTTCTTACACAAAATAATTTTTTACCCATTACAAAAGACAATTCTAATATAACACATAACTATATATCAAAAATCCAAGTCATCACTATCACTCTCTCCCTCATCAACCAATATATCATCCACCTCATCTATCTCACTCTCACTTTCTTTCTCATTCTTACAATTTACACACCCACACACCCACACACCAATGTACATTCAATTTTTCCCTTCACACATGCACAACGACCAATTAAAAACCCAAGCCCCCAGATTTGCAATTACAACTTATGTTTTCCAATAAATCTTCACAGAACTTATCATATGCTGTCTTATTCAAAGGATCAGCTTCAGAAATCCTACAATAAAGAAAAATATAAGTAACCTAAAAAGCAAAGGGCTAGTTCAGGAAATTTGCATCAAAATTATAAGCAAACTTGGAGCTAGGATATAATTTAAACCCTACAAATTTGAAAAGATGAAAATTAAAAGCATGAATCAAAGTACACTTTGCATCTTTTTTGTGTTAGCTTGAAATTGATTTAAAATAACAAAATACTTAGCATTTCGCAAATACTTGACTTATCCACACATAACGCCCAAGCAACATCACTTTCATCTTTTTCCTCTGTTCGCTGTCCCGAGTAAATTGTTTATCTGTTCACATAACCTTCAATAAAATATGGAGAGATATATTTTATTGTACCTGTTTACACCATACATAGGTTAAACTGTATATAACCAAAAATCAAACAATAGACAGAATAAATATAAAATAATGATTAACAACAACATACTGGAGCATCCTACTGCTTAATTAATAATGACAGTAATACTTTTTAATACCCGGTACTGAATATTTTTATTATTATTATATTGTTGCACCCTGCGGCCAAAGTATATAAAACAAACTAATACAACAACTACTAGACTTAAAAACAAACATACCTGTAGTTAGCGTTTCTGTTTTGGTCAACTCATCTGTCTTGAAATTTCGACCAACCTTGATAATCTTTCTGGACTTCTATTATTCATTTTATTAGCAATATCAAAAATAATAACTAGAACTGTGAACAGTACTGAGAGTGGCAAACAACCCCTATGGGGCCACTTGATACAAGGTCACATGATATAGCCTTTGAATTTGTAAACACTCAAAACAAACTTTTTAACAACCATTATAAGCATATGTATGGACAACTTAGGTCAAGTACATTATTTGACTTGAAAATTATTAAGGTAATTGAAGGTCAAGGTCACTTGATATAGCCTTTTGAATTTTTTTTTAAAACTCAAAAAAATTGTTGTCGACCATTATAGGCCTATATGTGGATAGCAAAAGTCAAGAACATTCTACTTGTAAAAATTCAGGGTCATTGAAGGTCAAGGTCATTTGATATAATTGTTGTCGATCATAATAGGCATATGTGTGGATAGCATAGGTCAAGAACATTCTACTTGAAAAAATTCAGGGTCATTGAAGGTCAAGGTCATTTGATTTGGCCTTTTGAGTTTTAAAAAAAAATTCAATCGGGCATTAAACAAATTTAAATTGGAAAATCAAAATTCCGTTCCCAACAAGTTTTAGATAAAGTAGCAAGGTTTCGAAAAACACCAAAATCGGACAAATCGGATAAAGATTAGCGGACTTATTAAAATTTTGCTGAAAGTTACCGTTCTGGGATGACACATAAAGTATCACTTCCGGTTCGGATTTTTTATTCTAAAAGGGTTCTAATTATGACTGATAGTATATATGTATAGCTTTTGTACTGATTTCTTACATACACCGGAAGCTGGGTGACCCAACGCGGTTCTAAAAAACCGGAAGTTCTCACGCAAGAACCGGAAGTGGTATAAATTTTTTTATGATGCGGTTTTATTTCTATAGGCGACTTCTCTATATTCTGTAATTTTCAAAGCGATCGGATAATTAGCAACAAAGTTATGTAATTATGATTATTTTGCATTTACTAACTACTGATGCGTAACAATTTTAGTTTTATATATTCATTTTCTATTCCAGTACGTATCTTATCGTATTTTTTAAACCTAATTTCTATACCATTTTTGAGTTGGGCTATAGAGCTTCCCAAAAAAAAAAAAAGTCTAATAAAAACAAAGAGTGGCAAATTTCTAATTTGCCACTCAATTAACAAATTATTTTGTCCTACATCTCACACTAGCACACTCTTTCGCATCCTATGATTCACAAATTGGCCCATGTACCTCTCCAATCAATTCCAATAGTCTCATGGGAGTCACATCCCCAGCTTCATAGCTCTCGCAAGCCTCAAAAACATGCCTGTTTTCCACTTAAGTTGGAAATAACATATCTTTTAAAACTGACCAGTTTTAATTAGAGCCCTATTGATGAGAACAAGGATTGACTCCCTCTTCAGTGCTCACAAAAGCTTGTAGAAATTAACACTAGCTTCCCCTGTTTTATTATTCTGAAAAATCTGATCAATTTATAAGAAATTTGAAATTTGCTTTGATCAGCATATGAGCTAAATGTTACAATATTCATGGGGCCATTTTGACTTTTCTGCAGGGGCCATTTTGACCTAAAATTTGGTTGAAACCTAAGAGTAATTTTTGCCCTATTTTTTTCAGGGGCCATTTTGACTTGTGGGGCCATTTTGGTTTGGGACCATTATGACAATATCCCATACTAAATGCCGCTTAAGGAAGCTATTGTTGTACTTTGTGAAGGCGAAGCCTTACCACTTTCAGTGCTAGTCCTTTTCTCACATTTTTTAATGGCACATCGAATGCGTTTAATACTGGTGAAATTTCGGTAGCAGGCTGGATGGAAGCCAACCGATTCATCTATATAGCGTCGAAGTCCAAAGAAATATAGCCATTGTCTCGTAACGAATCAGCGATCAACTTATCATCGCCGTCTAAACTTGACCATTCTAACGCAACTTCTTTGTATTTATCCCATCTAACTTTGGTAAATGGTTGAGCGCCTTCCTTTGAAAGACCTGGTAAATGAATAATACAAACACATATTTGCTCGCTGACAAAATTTTTCTGCTACATTCTCCAAACAAAGAAAAATGAAAATATGTGCCATTATTTATCTTCGCGTGGGTCGTAAGGTCACATCACTTGATTGGTCATTGACAGTCCCGTGATGAATCGTGATTGGCCAGTTGAATCACGTGATGCTGGGCTATACGGCTTTTTGAATACCGACATCAATGGCGGATTAGTTTTACTATAAAAATATAGTACAGGTTTTAATTTCTTTGCCGTCATTGTTCAATGGACAACTTTCGCGAACTGTTGGACAACTTTTTACCTGAGTCAGACTTGATTGATTTATTATATTAGATTCGTGTAGCGGGCATTTGGAACGAAACAAAAAAAAAAACATATTTAGCGGTAACAGATACTGGCCTACAAAGGACTATCAAAGAAAACAGAATCAAAAACACGCTGTATTTCACTTTATAAAATGGGGACGCTGTAAATAAAACTGTATATATAATTGAATTGCTTTGTCAGTGAAAAGATAGAAAGTCCAAACAACTAAAAAATAATGGACACCTTTTTTTTTTTATAAAAAATGGACACTTTAAAAAAAAATAATGGACATTTAGTGAGTAGTTCAAATAACACTCATACATTCTACTAGAGAAGGATATAAAAATGAAACTAGAACTGTGAACAGCTCCGAGCGTGGCAACTGTGCGTTATCCCATGGATTTCGAACATTTTGAAACTTCTAACCTGCTAGCTTTCAATTCCGGTACTTTTCAGCCTACAATTGTAAGCGTAAACTTTCCGCTATATAGGCAATTTTTTCTACTATAAGTTTCTACTATCAGTTCCTTATTAGATTTTTGTACATGTCTAAGATTTCGGGGAGGATATTTACATAAATTCCAAACTAAAATTTAAGTAGGTAGTAAGATGTCAATTTGTCATGAAATTTAAACTCTCTATATTCAAATTTAAACATTATTTTGTAACTTTGGTTGTAATTAACATAGAGAGAAAATTCAAGCTATGTGATAATTTGCTAATTCACAGCTTTATAAAGAGATATTTTTTGAATTTGTATGCAAAAATTTTACAAAAAAATAAATAAATTTTATTAGCAATTGGAATTTTTTTCTTCTCGAGGGATGCAAATTATTTTGTATAGCTAATGTACTGTTTTTGCTTATATTCTTGAATTACACGGGATGTAGGGTCGCCTGAAATGAGATAAAAAAAAAAAAAAGGAAGTCCCCACGCCCAAACCGGAAGTGATCAAAAAATTTTGATGATATATTTTTAATTGTGTTGCGTATCTATCTATATCCTGTAATTTTCAGATCGATCTGAACATTAGAGCCCGAAAGTGTAACATAACCATCCAAAATTGCAAAATAGTCAGATTTCGGTGGGCTATAAAACCCGGGAAATTAATATTTGTCATGCAATATCAGCACATCTATAGACAGCTGAGGTCAATGACATTCTACATCTCAAATATCAAGGTCATTTAAGGTCAAGGTCACGAGATATAGAGTTTTAAATTTTCGAAAAATTCGAACGGGCATAAAAAAAATTCAAATTCGAAAAAACAAAATTCTGTTCCCAACATTTTTTAGATAAAGTATCAAGGTTTCGATAAACACCAAAATCATAAAAATCGGTTAATAATTGGCGGACTTATTAAATTTTAAAGAAAATTTGCCATTTTTTTAAAACTGCGCATGCGCAACATTCAATTTAATTTTTCTTCATCTCAGGGGATTAAAATCATTTAGTATAGCTAAAATATACTGATTTTGTTTAGAATCTTGAATTACATGGGAAGCAGGGTCGCCCGACATGAGACGAAAAAACCGGAAGTCCCCACGCCCAAACCGGGAAATGATCAAAAAATTTTGATGATGTAGTTTTAATTGCGCTGCCTATCTATCTATATCCTGTAAATTTCAGACCGATGCGACTATTAGGGCCCGAGCTAGCTTGAAATCTTATTTGCATATTATGCAATTAGCCACTTTCGGTTTAGCGAAAATTTCATGTTAGATATTCATTTTTGATTCCAGCCCATATAAAAACCATTGGTGAAAACAGAAATAGTCTATCTTTTTCCGTTTGGGCTAGCGAGCTTCCAAAAAAAAAAAAAAAAAAAAAAAAAAAAAAAAAAACTAGAATTGCTTACAATTATGAACGTATTTCGAGAGCCTTAAAATATTATGTAGGCTAAATTTGCAATTACCTACATCTAGACAATATATTGAATATCATTTGACCTAGTTTTCAAAGTCATAAAATAATTAGGTCACACCTTCCGTAACGGTTAATGATGGCGAAAATATGAAAATTATCAATTTTTGCTGTATTTAAGTACACTTATCTCTATGAATTTTTTAAGTAAGCCAAATTAAAAAATATCTACTCGTAGACAATATATTGAATATTATTTGACCTAATTTTCAAGGTCATAGATTAAGTGGGTCACACCTTCCGTACCCGTTAAAGTGACCTAATTTTGAAAAAATTGAAATTTAAATAATTCGAAAAAAAATACGAAATTTGAAAATCGGTCTCCAAGAAAAGGTAGATAATGATCCATTGTATCTATGTGCTAAATTTCATCAAAATCGGTCTATCAGTAGTGTCTGAATTTCGGATTTAAGAATTGTAACGAAAATTCAAAATGGCGGCCGATATGGCAGCTTGACCTAATTATTTAGGTCAAATCAATTACTATTGACAAGTTATTTATAAAACAGTTTTCACTTTTCACCTAGCAGTTATAGACCGGAAGTTACGTAATTACGTCATTTGAGGCTAAACCGGAAGTGGAAGTTTTTTTTTCACATTTTTTCAAAAATTATAAACATATCGCCTATCAACTGGTAAAGTTTCAAAATTTTACCATTTATATTAAAGGAGAAATCACGGTCTGAAATTTTTGCCGATGACCCTTGAATATTGAATTGCAAATCGTGGGTAAAATATTTAACCTAATTGCATAAAACCTATAATTGTTAGTTGACAAATAAATTGAAGTTTTCAAATCTGAAAATCCGGTCAAAATCGAACTGAAAATAAACTTGCTAAAGCAAAAAAACCTGAACTTCCGGTTCTCACTTCCTGTCAGAGATAGAACTTCCGGTTTTGTTTTATTTGATAATAGAAATCATTCTAAGATCAACTGTAGATTTAGAATTTCTGCACCTTTTACCAGTTTGTCTGCAAACTCATCCAAGAATTACAAAAAAAAAAAAAAAAAAAATAAAATAATCCGAACGATTACAATACGTTTTCGCCAAAGTCGAAATACGTAACTAGAGCCACACGTGGCACAGAGTGGGACTTTGCTAACGTTGCAAAATTGCAACAAACAGGCCGAAACATCTGATTTTCTGGGAGAAACTGGCCAAAGCAACGAGGTATCTGTGTGCAAAGAATTTTTATGTGCCACGCCCATCTAATTTACTTTTGCGTAAATCTAATCTCATACAAAATATATATTCATGGTACAAATTTGAAGCTTGTACATCTAATAGATCACGAGATATACACAAATACGTTTCAAAAAAGCAAAATGTACTTTAATTTTAAAAGTCCAAAAATTAAATTTTCATTTTAAAAACGTTTGTTGTGCATCGCTGGAAAGAGGACAAAAGGCGCCTTCGGAATGTGAAAAAAGTAACCCTCTAAATTAATTAGGTCACGCTCTAGAGCAGTCCAACGTTGCAAATTTTGCTGCTTTCGAGCAGCTATAAAACCGGAAATAGACGTCAGAAGTCTAATGCCGAATTGTCAACTGATAGCTAAAGTCAGTGACCAATGACCTTGTAAAGGTCAAGGTCACCAAAGGTCAAAGTCACTAGAAACAAGCCCCCAAACTAAAAAAAAAACTGATTTTTTGCAAATGTCGCAAAATTGCAACAAACAGGTAGAAACATTTGATTTTTTGGGATAAACTGGTCAAAGTAATGAGATATATGTATGCAAGGTACTTTTTTGAAAAATGTTATTTACTGCAGCCGTAATTCGCTGACCGATATATATGGTAAATTTGAAGTTCACCCGGATGTGCCACGCCCATTTCGATTTTTTTGGAGGGGAATCTAATCATATTAAAAATGTATATTCACAGTAAAAATTTGAAGCTTGTAGATCACGAGATATACACACATACATTTCAAGGAAGCGAAAATACGGCAAAATGTACTTTTCTTTGCAAAAATCAAAAAATTCAATTTTCATTTTACAAACTTTTGTTATATATCGTTGGAAAGAGGAAAAAAACAATCTAAGAATCTGAAAAAATTAACACTCTAAATTAATTAGGTCACGCTCTGGAGCAGCCCAAAGTTGCGAATTTTGCTGTTTTCGGGCAGCTATAAAACCGGAAGTAGACGTCGGAGGTCAAAGTTCAAAGTATCAACTGATAGCCAAGGTCAATGACCTTTGACCTACTAAAGGTCATGGTCACCAAAGGTCAAGGTCACGAGAAATAAGCCCCCAAACTTCGAAAAAATTCAACCGGATGTTGCAAAAAAGCAAAAGCAAAATTCAAAAATCGATTTCCAACATTTTGATCGCAATCGACTAAGCTTTCCAGAAATATAAACATCACACAAATCGCTCTTACCGTAGAGGCCCCATTTTGAGTTTTACAAAAAAGTGACATTTCAAGATGGCGGCTAATGTTTCACTTCTGGTCCGGATTTTTTCTGCTTCGTTTTTTTGTCTTCCAATTTAATTAGGATTGACATAAATTTTGTTGCGATACATCAATTACAGCACAAGTAGGTCAACCGGAAGTTTAAACCCGTTTTAAGCTGAAACCGGAAATGAAGCAAAAATTCTGACTCTGCAAATGTTTTCATATTCGTGACACTTGAAGGCATCCAAATTTTCAGATCAATCGGTCTTAAAATAGCAAAGTTGCAAAAATGTGCAAAATACGGCAAAAAAATGTGTGCTATGAAATTTCGAATTTCGAATTTTTTTAATTGCTATTTTGTTGGAAATTGTTTTAAGTTTTCAAAAATGCAAACCCGACGAAAATCGGTCCAAAAATGCGAGTTCTAGAGCCACTGACCGACTTTTTAGACATGTTGCAATGCAGCACTTCCGGTTTTGCAAAAAAGTTCCAATTTATATTTAATAGAAATTTCGCCACAACAGAAGGTGTAGAGAAGATGTGAAATTGCTGCAACTATTGCAGCCTAGGCTGTGTGCCCTGTGTAAATTTCGAAAAAAAAAAAAAAAAAAAAAAAAAAAAAAAGACAAACCGAAAACAAACTGGGACTTTGCGGAAAGCAAAGTCCCACAACTAGAACTGTGAACAGCTCCGAGCGTGGCAACTATGCGTTATCCCATGGATTTCGAACATTTTGAAACTTCTAACCTGCTAGCTTTCAATTCCGGTACTTTTCAGCCTCCAATTGTGGAACAAGCGTAACAATATTGTTAGATCTATAGACAGCTGATGTCAAGGCCATTCTATATGGAAAATTTCAAGGTCATTGAAGGTGAAGGTCACAAGATTTAGAATTTCAAATTTTAAAAAAATTCAAACGGGCATAAATGACGGACTAATTAAATTTTAAAGAAAATTTGCCATTCTCGGAAAAATGGCGCATGCCCAACTAGCAATTGGAATTTTTTTCTTCTCGGGGGATACAAATTATTTTGTATAGCTAATATATGCTGTTTTTGCTTACATTCTTGAATTGTAGGGTCGCCTGAAATGAGATAAAAAACCGGAAGTCCCCACGCCCAAACCGGAAGTGATCAAAAAATTTTGATGATATATTTTTAATTGTGTTGCGTATTTATCTATATCCTGTAAATTTCAGATCGATCCGAACATTAGAGCCCGAAAGTGTAATATAACCGTCCAAAATTGCAAAATAGTCAGATTTCGGTGGGCTATAAAACCGGAAGTTAATATTTGTCATGCAATATCAGCACATCTATAGACAGCTGAGGTCAAGGACATTCTACATCTCAAATGTCAAGGTCATTGAAGGTCAAGGTCACGAGATATAGAGTTTTAAATTTTTGAAAAATTCGAACGGGCATAAAAAAAATTCAAATTCGAAAATCAAAATTCTGTTCCCAACATTTTTTAGATAAAGTATCAAGGTTTTGATAGACACCAAAATCATAAAAATCGGTAAATAATTGGCGGACTTATTAAATTTTTAAGAAAATTTGCCATTTTTGAAAACTGCGCATGCGCAACATTCAATTTAATTTTTCTTCATCTCAGGGGATTAAAATTAAAATAAAGGCATTAGCCTACTCTTTTTGCGATTTCCAACTGTCAAGAGATCTTTAACGTGCACAGCCTGTAGCACACGGGGCCTCGATTTATTGTCCCATCCGAACGACTAGACGCTTTTTCCATGTCAGTCCCTCCGACCTGCATCACTGACAAGGGGAAACCGGGCTGAAAAATCCGAAAGTTCATCTCGACCTTTGCCGGGATTAAACCCTGGACCTTCAGGTTAGCGAGCTAGAGAATGGATAAATACAACAAAGCATGACGTCATAGCTATTATTAAATATGATACAAATAGGAGGAAAGAGTTTGACATAAACCACGAAATAATAATAATACCAATTACCACATGAGCAAATGAAAAGTAAAAGCTTAATTCAGAAGGAGTGAAATATTCTATTGATCACACAACTATCAAAAAAAAACTCCATACACCGTTTCTTTATAAGAGGTGCTTGTCTTCACTTCGAGGCCTAACATTTGTACAATTGAAACTTGCAATATAAGTCAGGTTATTTGGAACAAATTTGGTGACAATTACATACTCTATACCTTATGATTGAATTTCCAGCTAACCTTTGATATTCGACCATAAC
>JAUJPP010000005.1:43163473-43190826 GCA_030562195.1 Nipponacmea schrenckii
TAGTAATATTAACTGTTTGTATATTTATATAGGTTCACTATGTTTAGTAATATTAACTGTTTGTATATTTATATAGGTTCACTATGTTTAGTAATATTTACTGTTTGTATATTTATATAGGTTCACTATGTTTAGTAATATTAACTGTTTGTATATTTATATAGGTTCACTATGTATAGTGATATTGACTGTTTGTATATTTACATAGGTTCACTATGTATAGTAATATTAACTGTTTGTATATTGATATAGGTTCAATATGTTTAGTAATATTTACTGTTTGTATTGATATAGGTTCACCATGTTTAGTAATATTTACTGTTTGTATATTTATATAGGTTCACTATGTATAGTAATATTTACTGTTTGTATATTGATATAGGTTCACTATGTTTAGTAATATTTACTGTTTGTATATTGATATAGGTTCACCATGTTTAGTAATATTTACTGTTTGTATATTGATATAGGTTCACTATGTATAGTAATATTTACTGTTTGTATATTGATATAGGTTCACTATGTTTAGTAATATTTACTGTTTGTATATTGATATAGGTTCACTATGTTTAGTAATATTTACTGTTTGTATATTGATATAGGTTCACTATGTATAGTAATATTTACTGTTTGTATATTTATATAGGTTCACTATGTATAGTAATATTTACTGTTTGTATATTTATATAGGTTCACTATGTATAGTAATATTTACTGTTTGTATATTGATATAGGTTCACTATGTATAGTAATATTTACTGTTTGTATATTGATATAGGTTCGCCATGTATAATAGTATTTACTGTTTGTATATTGATATAGGTTCACTAGGTATAGTAATATTAACTGTTTGTATATTTATATAGGTTCACTATGTATAGTAATATTTACTGTTTGTATATTTATATAGGTTCACTATGTATAGTAATATTTACTGTTTGTATATTGATATAGGTTCGCCATGTATAATAATATTAACTGTTTGTATATTGATATAGGTTCACTATGTATAGTAATATTTACTGTTTGTATATTTATATAGGTTCACTATGTATAGTAATATTAACTGTTTGTATATTTATATAGGTTCACTATGTATAGTAATATTTACTGTTTGTATATTTATATAGGTTCACTATGTTTAGTAATATTAACTGTTTGTATATTGATATAGGTTCACCATGTATAGTAATATTTACTGTTTGTATATTGATATAGGTTCACTATGTATAGTAATATTTACTGTTTGTATATTGATATAGGTTTACTATATATAGTAATATTTACTGTTTGTATATGTATATAGGTTTACTATGTATAGTAATATTTCTGTTGTTAACTAACTGGAGGTTGATTGTGTGTATTTATATTATGTTTATATATTAATATAAGTTCACTATGTATAGTTATATTTACTGTTTGTATATTTATATAGGTTCACTATGTATAGTAATATTAACTGTTTGTATATTGATATAGGTTCACTATGTATAGTAATATTAACTGTTTGTATATTGATATAGGTTTACTATGTATAGTAATATTTACTGTTTGTATATTTATATAGGTTTACTATGTATAGTAATATTTACTGTTTGTATATTGATATAGGTTCACTATGTATAGTAATATTTACTGTTTGTATATTTATATAGGTTCACTATGTATAGTAATATGTACTGTTTGTATATTGATATAGGTTCACCATGTATAGTAATATTTACTCTTTGTATATTTATGTAGGTTCACTATGTTTAGTAATATTTACTGTTTGTATATTTATATAGGTTCACTATGTATAGTAATATTAACTGTTTGTATATTGATATAGGTTCACCATGTATAGTAATATTAACTGTTTGTATATTGATATAGGTTCACTATGTATAGTAATATTAACTGTTTGTATATTTATATAGGTTCACCATGTATAGTAATATTTACTGTTTGTATATTTATATAGGTTCACTATGTATATTAATATTAACTGTTTGTATATTGATATAGGTTCACTATGTATAGTAATATTAACTGTTTGTATATTGATATAGGTTCACTATGTATAGTAATATTAACTGTTTGTATATTTATGTAGGTTCACTATGTTTAGTTATGTTTACTATTTGTATTTTGATATAGGTTCACCATGTATAGTAATATTTACTCTTTGTATATTTATGTAGGTTCACTATGTTTAGTAATATTTACTGTTTGTATATTTATATAGGTTCACTATGTATAGTACTATTTACTGTTTGTATATTTATACAGGTTCACCATGTATAGTAATATTTACTGTGTGTATATTGATATAGGTTCACTATGTATAGTAATATTTACTGTTTGTATATTTATATAGGTTCACTATGTTTAGTAATATTTACTGTTTGTATATTGATATAGGTTCACTATGTTTAGTAATATTTACTGTTTGTATATGTATACAGGTTCACCACGATTAGATACAAGAGAAGATAACAAACTAAACGTATCTGGTAATATTGGAGATACAGTAGAATTAACAGCAGATATTATTTCCTATCCTGGTGCTAATTTTCAATGGTTTTATAAAGATGATGGTAGTGATATAATGATTGGAAATAAAGAACCATATTTGGTCATCAACAATCAAAGATTTATTAACAGTTATAGATCTGTGTTAAGAATAAATATTACATCAATTGATATATACAGACAGTATTATTTAAATATTACCAATGATGATGGACTGAGTAATAGTTTACAGTTCCACCTTATATCTATCAGTAAGTGAAGTACTTGAATATATTTAGTTTGAAAAATACCAGTTTATTAAAAAAAAGGCTTGAATTTGATCGCTAAATATATTATCTTTCTTTAAGATAAAATGTATAAATGCAAGAAATCTTGTACATTATTTCAATTGAACTTTCAGCTGTCCCAGATAGACCACAAGATGTCAGGTTATTAAATAAAACATCAGATACAATTTGTATAGAATGGACACCAGGATTTAATGGTGGAGCATCACAAAGTTTTATAGTTCAACATTCTACTGATGATAAAACATGGGTCAATTCGTCCACAATACCAGATGGTACCAATAATGGTCGAGTTGACTATTGTATAGAAGGATTAGAACCAGATACTAGTTATTATATTAGAGTGATAGCTAGTAATAAATATGGTGAAAGTTTAATTGGTACATTATCTCAGTATTGTATTGTACGTCCTAAGACAGCACCTAACCAAGGTAAGGAAACATGAATCAGAGTTGTATCAATTGAAAAGATGAATTGTAATAAAAATATAATTTTCAGGTAAAATGTTCTAAATAATAAGCATGTATTTAAGTTTGTCGATTTTCTGATAAATAAATAGGCTCTTATTTAATACCACTTATTGTAAAGCAAATTATACAATGTTTGATATTTGTTAAAGACACAGATAGCGGTAATGGGTGTAATAGTTGTGATGATAGATTTGGTGCAGGTTTAGGTACAGGTCTTGGTATTGCCTTAGCTATTCATGTTGTTATAGTAATAGGTATATTCCTATACAAATATAGACAAGGTGAGTATATCATGTTGTTATAGTAATAGGTATATTGATATATAGATATCAACAAGGTGTGTATATCATGTTGTTATAGTAATAGGTATATTCCTATATAGATATCAACAAGGTGTGTATATCATGTTGTTATAGTAATAGGTATATTCCTATATAGATATCAACAAGGTGTGTATATCATGTTGTTATAGTAATAGGTATATTGATATATATAGATATCAACAAGGTGAGTATATCATGTTGTCGTAGTAATAGGTATATTGATATATAGATATCGACAAGGTGTGTATATCATGTTGTTATAGTAATAGGTATATTCCTATATAGATATCAACAAGGTGAGTATATCATGCTGTTATAGTAATAGGTATATTGATATATAGATATCAACAAGGTGAGTATATCATGCTGTCGTAGTAATAGGTATATTGATATATAGATATCAACAAGGTGTGTATATCATGCTGTCGTAGTAATAGGTATATTGATATATAGATATCGACAAGGTGTGTATATCATGTTGTTATAGTAATAGGTATATTCCTATATAGATATCAACAAGGTGAGTATATCATGTTGTTATAGTAATAGGTATATTCCTATACAAATATCGACAAGGTGAGTATATCATGTTGTTATAGTAATAGGTATATTGATATACAAATATCGACAAGGTGTGTACGGAATGTTATTTATTTTTAGAGACAGGGCTTGCCCACTCCCGCTATACAATTTGATTTATATAAATTAGTAATATTAATAACTTTACAGATAATATAAGTTATTGCTAACAATTGATCGACACCTTAAATACCACAAGCAAAGTGACGCTAATTGTTCAGTTCAGATAAAATGATCTGATTATTCTGAATTACGAATAACCATTAATATTACTGTTGGATGTGGACTGTATCGCAAAACATTATTTATAAAAATCCATTCCTAAGATTTAAATCATTACCTGACAATCTTATTTAATCTTTACTTAATATTTTGTCTCTGAATTAAAATCTTTAATTATTTCCAGGTATAGGAAAGAAACCAGAACAAACGTAAGTACAATAAAATATACTGACTGTCTTCACTCTTAATATATTGGACAAGTAATTTAATATAGCTGTCTAATAAACATGTTAACAGTTGGTCAATCAGATACACTCACAATATCCACAAATAATCTTTGTGTTTGATTTGATTAAAACGACCAACAGAGATGAAGATATGTCCACAACACCTGTATCCATATTTTACCATTATAATTTATAGGGTATATATTCCGAAACGCTCTCTAGGGTAATTTATCAACCTATACAACGTCATGCCACTCGTAATTTTTACATGGACATTTTGGACGATATTATGATTCTTTGCATGCTTGGAGTGACCCAACAAGTGTGAACCAATGAAAATTAAAATGTCAAGCGATATTTTCAGTAGCACCTCTGTTAAAATATCAGCCATCTTGGGCACAGTCATTCAGTACTTTATGGACCTAGTATACCTTCTTTTTTGTTTGATTGTTTGTTTGTTTGTTTGTGCCGTTTATTGTAAATATGGATTGTTTGAACTTGGCTGTCACTCTCTTCCGACATGTTGGTTTCTCTCTATAAAAACTGTGACTATAGTACAAGTGGGCGTATTACACTGTGTCATTTTCAGGGCTACTCCGACGTATTTTATACGACCTTAAGACAAGACGCGATTAAATCTCGTATGTGTTTACAAACCTTAAGAAACCTAGGAATAAAAACAAATCTTTTAAAAACCTTTACAAACCAAAGAATAAAAATAAATCTTATTTTCTTTGTAGATATGAAAGTGTTGCTCCCAGAACAACAGGTAAATATAATTGACTATAATCCATGGAACACATTTTCTATTTATTTTTCTATTTCTATTTTACAAATTTTGACGGATTCCTTACATTTTAGCATTAATAAGAATCATAATAATAACAATATTTATTCGGTCATTTCGCCAAATTAAGAAGACGGAACAGCCCAATATTAAGACGTCTTAATCCTTAATCCTTAGTCCGTAATCCTTAATTCATATTCCTTCATTTGTTAGTCATTTTTGCCATTATTTAACAAACTCATCAATATCAAAATTCGTTCTCTAAATCAATAATTTGTCAAGTTAAATTTGTATAAGTATAAATAAGTTTTTAAAATGCTTACTATAGCTTATTAAAAGTACGATTTTGCTTGTATGATATCAGAGACGGTAATAACTATTGTAGAATGAACTGTAATCTATATTGTAATTTTACAGGCTATAGTCAAACCTATCAGGAGTTAAATACAGTACGTTCTACACCAAGACCACAAAATGAGGCACACTATTATAATCATAGAGCAGATCAAACTAGAGCAGATCCTAACGTAAATCCATACGCAAATTTATAGTTAAAGTACCCGAGCTTGAAATGGGGTCATTTTTAAAAAGTTGTAGAATTGTGTTTAGCCGAGACATTGAATATATTAAGACAGCCCTACCAACTAAACTAAAACACTACGGTAGAACTATGTAATAGTTTAAGACGAGTTGAAGAGACCATGGCTTTTGTGTAATCTTTATTTTATGTATATTTACTAATTTGTTTTTAACTTTTAAACATAAAGTTATAATATCTGTAAAATAACTTTTCAAAGTGTTTGTATTAAACTTTTTATATTGAAAATAAACTTTTCTCATTTTTTACCATCATTCTAATTGCTGTGTAGTTTTATTTATACTCTATTATTGTATAATAGTACTAATATGTATAAATTTATCTAAGTTCATCTTTTTAAATTGTATAATTGTCCAATTATGTCTTTCAAATGATGCAACGAGCAAAGAAAACAGGAAATAATAATAATAATATAATAAACTCTTTATTTTACATGGGTCAGAATTAGACCCAATACACAAGGACATGGTCTTGTCTAACATTCAGTGCATGTGCTGCGAGCGGGCTACCCAACCCTACTCCATTTTATGTTCTTATTTTCTATGGAGGGGGAGTTAGGATTTGTCCATGCTCAAGACCAGCTTTAAGGATGTTTACTCATCCCCCGACAGTAATAATTTAGATTTTCAAAATGGTTCAAGTTAGGCCAAAATAGAATTGTTGGTGGTGATATACCTGTGAGAAAGGGAAAAATAAAATTAATAAATTACTTAAATCATTAAATCATGGAGAAACACAATTGTTAAGATAGCCATCAGCAAGTAAGCCTATAGTTGGTGAAAAGAATACCCGTGTAACAGGAAGTATGCTTATGTTAATGAAAGATTACCAAGAATCATCCTTCGAAAAGTCTTAAATTCTGATGCTGATTTAATATTTTCGTCTAGACCATTCCATAAAATTGATCCTTTGTATTTAATACTTTGTTTAATCAAATTGATTCGTGGTTTTTGCACCACAAGTTTTGAATTTATGCTAGAATAAGGCGTCTGTTTATAGCTAAAGAGGCTTGAAAGGTAGGAAGGAGAAAAGTTGTTCAGAGTTTTATACATAAATTTATACGAATTAAAATTATGCCTGGTTTTAATGTCAAAAATATTAAGCCTTTTAAGATTCAGTGACAAATCAGTATTATACTTAGAACCAAGAATTAATTTAAAAGCAATTTTTTGTTGCCTGTGTAAAATATCGGCCGATGCAATGTCGTGCGAATCCCAAATAGTTGAACAATAATCCAAATATGGTTGAAAGTGACATTTATAAAAAATAGATCTATATTTTTCAGGCATGATCTTTCTTAACTGTCGCAGTTGAAATAACTTAGTATTTAAAATGTTAGCAACGAACTTTACATGCGGAGTCCATGAGAGATTTTGATTCACAGTAACACCTAGTAATTTAAAGTTTTCAACTTGTTCAATAAATTGATTATTAAGTTCAATTGATAAATCTGATGAATATTTTCTTTTTTGAGAAGTTGTAATTAACATACATTTGGTCTTATTTTCATTTAAAATCATGACATTAAAGGAACACCAGTTTAAGATTGCATCAGTATCTTCTTGCAATTTCAATTGTATGTCAGTAACCGATTTACCAGAAGTATAAATCGTAGTATCATCCGCAAAAAGATCACAGTTAGAGTTAATATGCAATGACAAATCATTAATATAAAGATTAAACAACAAGGGACCTAAAATTGATCCTTGTGGTACCGATTCCTGTGCTTTTCTTGATAAATAAAATGTCTATGTATGAAATTATTTTTATATTGGGATCAATGTATGTCTTTCTTAAAACTCCAAGAGTACGGATTTTAAAAGAAATCAAGAAAACGATTATAATCTACCGGAACTATTATTGATGGCATGTTAAAAGTCCGAAAAAATCTAAGTAGCGGAACAATGCCCAATTTTGAAATATCTAATATGGCAGCTATTTCGAGAATATTGACAGAGATGGAGTTCCATCTCTTTTCATAAGTAGATGTGACAACTAAAAACAAAGTTCTATGTTCTATGTGTACTTCAAGATTCTCAGGGCTGCATCGTTCACAATCAACGTCAATTCAGATGTGCACGTGTAATTTATTTAAGGCATATTGTAATGTTAAGCCTACAGATGCTTAACCTCTAATAGCCTCTAATTCAACGTTAAAAGAATAATTGAGAATTTCATCTGAAAATGACTTTAAGTCAAGTTGTCATGACCATAAAGTATTGATAGAAAGATTTGCCCACCTTGTCACATTCCTTTCTAACAGGTTTCTATGTACTTCTATGATGAACTGTATAATACATTTATTACGATCAACATAATTGTTTTAGCTACATATAACCATATAATAATATATTATTACTACTGTATATTGATTTAGCTCCACGACTAGAAATCTAATATAAGTTATTGACCGGAGACATGTAATTCATCGTAACTTATTGGATCTAATCACCCCTAGAAAACACTTAGTTAGCGATATCAACATAGCTTTAAATTGGGTCAGAAAGGACTAAAAAATCGTAACTATATAAGTTTATTTGGTCAGATCAAAATCTTCTCCTCTATGTTATTAGTTAAATCCAACTCCCTAGAAAGAATATGTTGCTTTGATTTAAAACCACGAGGTAGTAAAGGTATGTTTCCAATCTTCTCCTGCAGTCTTCTTATTAATCACGATATTTTCTGACTTTGAAAGAAGTAAGAGTGGAGAAGATGTTGCCTGGTTATAAGGTACTGCAATTTGGGCAGTTCGAGAATTCGGATTTTACACTCACCACAAGCAATCAAAGGAAACACGAATTAAACTATAAATAAATAAAGTTCTAACGAATGTAGCTTCTTAATGGTGCATATTTTACCATTACTGGATATTATGAACTAGGGGAAAAGTAAAGTTTGATATTTAGAACAATGTTCAAGGCTTTATATTCTATATAACGAATTACAGGTGGACCAATTGACTTGTTGTAATGATTTGAAACCGCCGTGTCGTGATTGTAAAATATATTTGGAGATGAGGATTAAAGCTCAATTCACTCGTGTTGTTCCGAGAACATACGCTTACAAATATACCGCTTTGTGGTGCAACATGTATCATCGTGAACGCATGTATGAAATAAGGAAATTAGAAATATTTATAAAGTTTATATTCAACAGACAGTAGCCAATCGTAAGCCCTTATCTACTTCCTGTTTCAAGTGCATTGGGTTATACTATCTATTAATCCAGGTGAAATTAAAGTTTGCTAGACTTGAACACATGCCCTGCTAGACTTGAACACATGCCCTTGTTATGCCGTTGATAAAATAAGCGAGGTATTGTAAGGTGATAATTCTTTGTTAGTCTAAATTCATTTTCTTCCTTTATATTTTTACCCACTTAAACGGGAAGTTAATGACTCACAAACTATCAAATTCATTTTTTTTTTTTTGTCTAAAAGATTTATTGAAGTTGAACTACAAGTTGAAGCGATTGTGTACGGTGGTCCGTATACGACATTATTTACTTTTTTAATTTTGTTGAAAAAATGTAATATAATTACAAACCTTATATTTTCACCCAGGTGATAATTCAATAATATTCGATACTTTTCACCCAGGTGAAATTAAAGTTTGTAATTCAAAATTCTAGAATATCAACTGGTTGAAAATACAAGTTTTAAAAATATATTCCAAAATTAAAAAATAAATGATGTCGTATACGGACCACCGTAATTGTGTCACCGATACACATTGCAACACAATTTTAAATTTCTCTTTAAATCTTGACGTTAAACCAAGCGTAAAGTGTAAGTCCCACGTTCTAATTCAGGATAAATTCAGTGGCCTACATTGATTATTATGTCGCCTTGACCTTACCGTATATCACTATAAATGGTATAGAATACATAGAACAAAAGCATGACAAACATAAATATCAGATAATATTACGAACTTTGACCTTCCTTATCAAATAACCTTCATACAATTTGATAGGTAGATTACTCTTGTTATCTAGAGAAACTATATATTGTACATGTTGACAAAACAGATATAATGAATAGTATTAAATACAATTTATTTTAAAAAGACACTGTAGTATTAAATTTTATTTATGATGTGTACATTTACCACCAGGTTGGGTAACAGCTAACAATGGTTTCCATGGCTATGCCTAATGGCTAATATTACACAACTCTTTTCTTGTAGGTGGAATGGTTGCTAGGTATGACGCAAGCTGAGAAACCACAACTGAATTATTTATTATCGAACCGTACTAAGAAATTTCAGTTTCACGTGATCCTGTCTCAAGTTTCATAACGGCTGGAACTTATTGCAAATGACAGGAAACAGCAACGGAACTAGATAACTGGAACGGAAAATGCAACAAGAGCTTTATATTATGTCGACAAGGATGTCTGACCCAAGAAAAATATAAGGAGCAAATTGGGCACATATCGTGTTAGTGTTCCGTGTTAGTTTTAACACTGGTGCTACTATAACACCAATATGATTATTTAATTGAATACAATCTGTGGCAATATTAACCTAGCAATATCCGAATGGCATACGAATAGTTGTCCGTCCTCGTTTGACAAGGCACGTTTGTTCTCTGTACCATCTGTTCAGTACCTGACATACCTTGAAACTAAATGTCAAGGTTCACGGTAGTTCCGTTCCTGTAATCTGCCCCCCCAAACCCCCCCCCCCCCCCGTCTTACAACAAGGATATTCCGTATGACTCCTTACAGTTTGCGTTCTATGAAAAATGATCAAATATTTCTTACTTCCCAAAAACCTTTATCTCTCTTTGTACTGTGGAAAAATTTTGGGAAAGTCCCTTTCTTTCCCCTGAAGTCTTGTAGTTCATTTAGATTAAAATAGAAAATAAAAACTAATCGAACTTATATAAAATATCTATGTCCACATGATAAAATATAAATTATTCAAACACATCGACATGTTTTCAAGTATTATTAGAGAATAGCGAGCGGATCCGATGGGAGGGTGTTAATTACCTTGAATGTCAATGTTTAAATAGACAATTTCTGGCATTAAATATTGTATACATGTAAGTGGATTCGATTTCCAGGGGATACAGCAACTGTCTTTTGATTATTATCCGAGAACCTCTGCTTGTTTATTTCTGCTCCTCTAACATTATCAGTATAAGTTATTTCCACTGGCATGTTCTCACTCAAGTCCAAGTTTGTTTGGTTCACATTGATTCCAGTGCGCGGTCCCGATATCTAACAAATACTTTGATTTCCATATGTTCCAGAAGTGGTCTAGCACAGCTGATAAATAGGCTAACCTCGTGGTTATTTCATTACGAGTTGGGTTGAAATCTTCGTCTTTGAGATGTTGCTGAAAAACAGATAAATCTAGAATTCGACGACAGGTGAGCAGGTGAGATGAAGTGGTTCATCGAAATCCTCACTGAATACAGTTGTAAATTGGTCTTGTCTGTAAATTTGACCTCAGGTATGTATCCTGGAATTTTGATAGATCATGACATGATAATGGATGGCAGATCTGCGGTAAGACGAATATTGTAACAGGGACCTTGCCTTAGGTAGTTTGAACACAGGTGTTTACAACTTCTACTTCTCTTAGAGTGTCATCTGTGGATCCAAAGGTCCTCAACTTTATGGCTTTTCTTTAAACAAAGTTTTGCTTAAGACTTATGATATAAGTTCTCTGGTTTACGCTGTCGACAAAGAACTTACAGTAGTTTGGGATGTATTTGGATTAAAGACAATAGCTCTGACGGTTTTTTTTGATTTGTGTGCATTTTTAATAACTGAGTTGAGCCATTTGATGCGAATTCTATCTCCTGTTCTCAACAACAAAAATACAGTCATGTAGGAGTTAGAAAAGTGTTGCCTAGGGCAATATGTGCAGGTTGGTGTCGATTGGTTAGTGCCATTGGTGAGTAGTGTATCCACCGTTAATTGGTAGGAATATTAAGCTTTTCTTTGGAATCGATTTGATTTCGCAAAATTATTGGTTGAATATGATTGGTGGAAAAACTTGTAATTTCCCCAAATTTTATCAAGATCTTATTCTCCTTTACCTTTCTACTCAAAATCACCTGAAACACACCCGGTAGTTATTCAATTACAATAGGAGATCAGAGACTCCGAAAAGATAATAAATGGTATTCCCATGGACTTCAAACTTCTTAAGATAGCTTCGATCTTGTCATAGAGTTCACGCCTCATGTCTTGGAGAATTTGTAACTTGACCAGGATAAAAGTCTTGTCCGGATACTGATATCTATAGAAGTGAATTGTGGTTGTTAAACTTGTCATAGAGGTTTCTATTTCATGTAGAAAACAGCGGGTGGCCATAGTGAAGAATTGAATTTCCATAAATGGTAGATATTACTTTGAGAACTTTATTTTTCCAGCTGAGGAAAGATGATTGGTGACCTGAAGTCGGATGTATGATTTTCTAGTTCTTTGTTTGATAGTTTGATGGTAACTGTAGGTAGATGTAAATTATCAATTGTCGATTTCACTTTTATCAGAAAGGGCATCAATGCATATTTTTTATCGTTTAGATTTATCTTTGTCTCAATGAATTCCTCTTTCAAAATTTCACGGTTCGCCTTTTTCGCCTCACCAACTAAAAGGCTGAGAGAACACCGGGCCCTAGGGCTTTAGGGTAAAATGTCGAAAGCGAAGCAGATTGCTGTCCTCAGCTCTAGTTTTATTTGCATCAGATTTGTTTACAACTCTTGCTTCTGGGTTGTTTTAGATGTATGAAACATTCCGCATTCACTTGGGTATTTGTCATAGATGATTGATGTCCTGCTCTAGCTCCAAAATGTTGGGCGTCCCACATTTTGATTTGGGCCTACGTTTTTGTTCTTTTTTTATTGGTGATGTGTATTTGGCCATACGGTAGGTTGGTGGTTGGGTTAAGCTTTAGATTGATTAGAGAATGAAACGTGGTTTAGGACTGGAAGTTTAAGTACATGACATGTTTTTACTTATTACCCCGATTTTCAAAGGAAATTATTATGCCTATTTATATATCAAATATCTGAAATTGGAGTATAGAGACGGGAAACTACACCTTGGCAAAATTTCAAAATGTTATTATATGTTGTGAATATGAAACGATTCTATTCAATTACTGCATGAACCATTAACTTTGAGTGAGTCATGAATATGACCTGTATATATAATAACTAACGAATACATTAAATTGAGTATCGTTGTTCAAGTTCTTTTATTATTCAGGACGTCCTATTTCATTTATAAACAAAGATTTTAAAAAATCTCAAAGAATTTCTGAAGACATACTGTGAATACTGTGAATCAATATTTTAAGTATAATATGGAGACATTAAAGGTCAATATATTAATTTGAATTGCTGACTGAGCTAATTTATACCAATTCTTATAAGGTATTATTAATGCATAGTATTTAAGGGCATAATAGAAAATAATCTATTTCCAAAATAGAGAAATGTGATTCAAATTTTATTCTGCTACAATATTGTACACATCATATAATACAGCTCAATTATATTTTTATGAAAACCATTTGTTTGTTGTTATGTTCATGTGTAATTTCAGTAGGCCTACGATCGAGTTATTTATTGTATATACTTGCAGACAAGTTATTTAGTTGGAGATATAAGCTTGGGCTTGCTGTTGTAGGTTTTCTTTGCTACTAGGCTAGTAGGTCTATGACGTATTGGATATTGGACTCTTCTTCTATTCCCAAGACACAATGAATTAAAGGCACGTTAAAATATATAACAAATCCTACTTTATTTTCATCAAACACAAATGGCACTCTACTGTATCAAAAGATCTACCTCAGACCTTTCTCTTCCCAGTCAACCGTCCTTTTCCCTTGCCAAAGAGTGAATGAGTCGAAAGATCCGCTTCCTAGATTAGATGTCCCCTCATAGTGTAATACCTATATTTATCTATCCAGATGTTCTCCATTAAGGATATCTGTTAGAACTTAGATAAAATGCATCCCTTGTTGTCCCTTAATACTACAGTAATTTACCCACACATGGTTTTACTTTTCAAGTACTCGATAGGTGACGATAAAAGATGTAAGATCTTGTCCTATGAAATAGATAGACATCTTACCAGATGTACCTTAATACTTAATTAATTAGCCAACTCATGGTTTTAACTTTTCAAGTATTAGAAGTGTGACACTAATGACATAAGATTCACAACGAATCTGTTTGATATAAACATCTTCCTAACTGTGCGAAATTAACTAAAGGCGAGTCTTTTGATTCAGTAGAGCTTAACAATTAATTACCAATTATAACAATGCTACATACTCGTATACTGAAAGGTTAAAATAGTCAAAACTAACTACACTATAAATACTATAAGTACAAAATATATACAGGAAGCTTAATGTATTACATCGAATGTTTTCCCTTAACTTTCAATTTGTTTTCTATTTACAATAATGACAGCCATTATAGATTGAAGATAAATAAATTGAATATAATTTGGTATCATGAGCGACAAACAAAGTTAAATGCAAAAGAGATATCTTGTTTGATTTCTAAAAAAAACTTTTCGTATTTAATTCAAAATTCAAAATTCTGTCCCAATAACTTGTAGATACAGTAACAAGGCTTTATTTTTATAAAATATAATATTAACAAACAATTGAAATAGAATAGTATTACAAATAATCACAACAGGTGAACAATCTGAAAGAAGTTGGTTAAAAACTTCTTTTTTTTTTTGGAATTTTATATGGAAAGATATATACAATAGATTAACAAGGCTTTGATAGAGGCCAAGATCATACAATTAGAATAAAAAATGGCGAAGGAATTAAAATTCTACTAAAATATTTTACTATAAGATGACAGCTCATGTATCACTTCCGGTTAGGAATTTTTCTTCTACGAGGATTGTAATTCTGCACAATAGACAATAAATATCGCTTTTGTCTACATTTTTAATTCACACCGGAAGTGGGGGCACCAGGTGATTTTGAAAAACTAGAAGTCCTCACGCCCAAACCGGAAGTATTAAGATAGATTAATCAGGCGATATTATTTGTATGGACAGCTTGTCTATATTCTAAGAATTTCAGAAATTTAGCAACAAAGTAAAAAAAGAATTGAAGTTTTGGGGAATTATCGCCCAAAGATGATCCCTATCAACCCTTTAAAAGTTTGAAAAATAATAAATTGTTGCCCTTGCTTTTTAAACGCATTCAATGTTTAGCATGTAACTATTCAAGAAGTGTTTGTTTATTATCACTCAAAGATAAACCCTATTGCAAATAAAACTATTCAAAGAATATATATATGTATCAGCAATTGTTTTTATTTTTTTAAAAGGTTTTAAAATGTTTAGATTCACAATAATATTTCGTTTTTTCAAGAAGGAAACTTTCTGACAAACAAAAATAATTGTCCATGTTTTCAAAGGAGGCTCAATTATTATCAGTAACAGTTAAGAAGGCTTTTTATGTAATGACGATTGTAAAATAACTATTCTGGATGAAAAGATGAACTCAATTGAAATAAACAAAAGCTTAATTGTCATTAAGATCGGACCATTTTCTCACAGAAATACGTTTAATTTGCAATATTTACATTAGCTATTGTTTTTCTCCATTGGACTAATGTTAATACGTGTGGCGTTTATGAGACAATAACTGCCATTGCCTCATCACCAAAACATTGAGCGTAGTAATACACGGTAACCAATGTAAATAAACATGGCCGTCGCGCTATTAACGTCGATCATCTTCACGCTTGAACGTAAAATTCCAATTTTAATGATGAATTCTAATATGTAATAAAGTTTCCATTAGCCTAACCCAAAGCCAATCTAATACTCACAGTCTCATACAAGAATAATTGGCAAAATGCGATAAAACTCAGTCGAATTAGGCCTGAGTGTACTGGCCATAGCCGTAGACCCATTTGTCGTTGACCTAGTTACTCGCTTCAGTTTAAGAGCCTAAAAGTGCAGGTTTATGGATTGTTTAATATTAAGTTTCAAAATACTATACTGTTACTGAATATTAACTGAATTGAGTGTAAACTGTGGTCACCTATCAACATATGGAGCGGGCCTTCTTCTAGATTGGTATTTATAGTTTCTTTCATTTTCTCAACTTTCCTACTTGTTTACATGCGGCCAGGTCTAGCCGAATCACCTCTCCGTTGTTCAATTGTATCCGCGTTCATTAAATTTCATGATTTTGTTGCTTTTCGTCGTTAAAGACGGAATTCATACCAAAATGTTTTATATTTATTGATAAATGAATTGATTTATAATGATTACACATAAAATTGAGATAAACATTGTTTTTTCTTAAATTTTGAGAGCTTTCCCCCGCGAACTATTTTCTGACGGAAAGAAAATGGCTATTCCATCAACAAGATCAACTCCAGCGACAAATATGAAATTTTCACGCAAAGAGTAAAATTTGTCGTGGTGACAGGTTTTGAAAACGTAAATATAAGCAATAAACGGTCACCCTATGGCGGTTATGGTCGTATATCAGGACAAAGGTTGGATGGAAAATTAATCATAAATGCGCTAACGCGCATTCATTCAATTTTCCATCCAACCTTTGTCCTGATATACGACCATAAGCGCCACAGGGTGACCGTTTATTGCTTAAATAACAACTTTAAAAAAAATAACAATGTGAAATGCTGGAAGTATAGTCTCGCCTGACAAGACAACGATATATCATTTATTATCTAGACCAGATTCAGGTTTACGGAAACTGTCGAAGATTGCCGAATTATCTGTCGTGATAAAAAGATAATAAAACTTAAAGATGTATTTGTAACTGTACGAGTTTGTTATGAAAAGTTAACCATATTCTTACTAAAACCTTAAGAATACTTGCTGACATAACAATTATGTTTCAATTCCAAATGGTATGTCCGACGTTAAATCCACAAAAGACATGTCTTCAGGTACTGAAATTATAACACTTAACAAAATACAGAGTTAGACTGAAGATAAAAATTTAGAAATACACTAGGGCTGGCTGAAGAGTTCTGAGCTAATTTTTAATGAATGATAATTTGAATGAATGATGTTTGAATCCTCTGGATATTTTATGTCTTGGAAAGTGTCAATATATGGAATAATGTATTGACATAAATAAATTGAGGTTTGAAACGTCCGAATATAAGGGACCTGAATCAATAGGTAGGTGCAGTAGTATCTTTAAATTTTTAGATATTGTTTATAAAAAAAGGAAAATCAAAAAATGAATTACAATGCTTCTTAACGCACGATACGGAAGACTCTTCAACACTCACAAATTACGATTCGAAGCATTCTCGTTACACTCACACAGTAGTCAAAATACTACACTTTGTTAATAGTCCATATCAAATGAACCTACTATATCCAAATCGTATAAAGGAAGTAAAAAGGTCCACAATGTACATGAATATTGACCTGATTAAAACAACTGCATATATTGAAAATTATGTTGTGAAAACATTACTGTAAGGTAACGTTGGAGAATAACTGTGAATGCTAGTTCTGAGTAAATGTAAAATGTACATGAAATCAATAATCGGAGTCATGTGGTTGTGTAGCCGGTGGACTATAGTAAAAGGTAAGCACTAACTAGTCTAGTTGTACAGGCCTCCAAGGTGAAATAATTCATACTGAAATCCAGTTTACTGACAGCCTTAGATTTAAATAAAAATACTTTTTTCTAGGCGATTTGAATGTTACTTTTGTAGTGGCAAACGACAGAAAACTGCACTGTTTTTAAGACGCTTCAATCTCACTCATGTTATTAAAGAACCAACAAGCATGACGCATTCCTGGACATTGTTAGAGATCTTACCATTATATACTGTCCGAATTTCATCTCCTCACACGAGGTTCTTTAACAATAAGCAACCACTGTGTCATTTCTATCTAAGTAAAATTTGAATAGGAATATATATACTATTTAGAATTACGATGTTTATAATTCAATAACTTTTATTCCAACCAAAATTAGAAAGCGTGTTTTAACTTGATGCTGTTGATGAATGCTCAAAGTACTTTTCTTCCACATAAGAGGAGAGGAATAAAACACGAATTTTAGTCGAAACTTGATGATAAAATAATCTCCAATGATTTAAATGATAGACAGTGGTAGAAATTGCTGAAGAAAACTTTGAAATTCTTTGAAAGATACACCCCCAATCATAGCTGACAGTCAACTTGTACTCAGCCGTAGATAAAGCTAAGCCATTTAATAAATACTTTGTAAATCTATCTCAAATGGAAAACAGCGATGAATTACCTCCCCTTTTTTTCTCTACTCAACTAAACATTACCAAAACATACCTCTCTCTTAAACTTCAATCTAACCTTCCTAACTGATTCTTAATAAACCCAAATATCTTGTTCTACCTTCACATACTTTACAACTTCCATAGAGTAAACTTGATCCCTTACCAAAACATACCTCTCTCTTAAACTTCAATCTAACCTTCCTAACTGATTCTTAATAAACCCAAATATCTTGTTCTACCTTCACATACTTTACAACTTTCATAGAGTAAACTTGATCCCTTACCAAAACATACCTCTCTCTTAAACTTCAATCTAACCTTCCTAACTGATTCTTAATAAACCCAAATATCTTGTTCTACCTTCACATACTTTACAACTTTCATAGAGTAAACTTGATCCCTTACCAAAACATACCTCTCTCTTAAACTTCAATCTAACCTTCCTAACTGATTCTTAATAAACTCAAATATCTTGTTCTACCTTCACATACTTTACAACTTTCATAGAGTAAACTTGATCCCTTACCAAAACATACCTCTCTCTTAAACTTCATTCTAACCTTCCTAACTGATTCTTAATAAACCCAAATATCTTGTTCTACCTTCACATACTTTACAACTTTCATAGAGTAAACTTGATCCCTTACCAAAACATACCTCTCTCTTAAACTTCAATCTAACCTTCCTTACTGATTCTTAATAAACCCAAATATCTTGTTCTACCTTCACATACTTTACAACTTTCATAGAGTAAACTTGATTCCTTACCAAAACATACCTCTCTCTTAAACTTCAATCTAACCTTCCTAACTGATTCTTAATAAACCCAAATATCTTGTTCTACCTTCACATACTTTACAACTTTCATAGAGTAAACTTGATCCCTTACCAAAACATACCTCTCTCTTAAACTTCAATCTAACCATCCTAACTGATTCTTAATAAACCCAAATATCTTGTTCTACCTTCACATACTTTACAACTTTCATAGAGTAAACTTGATCCCTTACCAAAACATACCTCTCTCTTAAACTTCAATCTAACCTTCCTTACTGATTCTTAATAAACCCAAATATCTTGTTCTACCTTCACATACTTTACAACTTTCATAGAGTAAACTTGATCCCTTACCAAAACATACCTCTCTCTTAAACTTCAATCTAACCTTCCTTACTGATTCTTAATAAACCCAAATATCTTGTTCTACCTTCACATACTTTACAACTTTCATAGAGTAAACTTGATCCCTTACCAAAACATACCTCTCTCTTAAACTTCAATCTAACCTTCCTAACTGATTCTTAATAAACCCAAATATCTTGTTCTACCTTCACATACTTTACAACTTTCATAGAGTAAACTGGATTCCTTACCAAAACATACCTCTCTCTTAAACTTCAATCTAACCTTCCTTACTGATTCTTAATAAACCCAAATATCTTGTTTTACCTTCACATACTTTACAACTTTCATAGAGTAAACTTGATTCCTTACCAAATCATACCTCTCTCTTAAACTTCAATCTAACCTTCCTTACTGATTCTTAATAAACCCAAATATCTTGTTCTACCTTCACATACTTTACAACTTTCATAGAGTAAACTTGATCCCTTACCAAAACATACCTCTCTCTTAAACTTCAATCTAACCATCCTAACTGATTCTTAATAAACCCAAATATCTTGTTCTACCTTCACATACTTTACAACTTTCATAGAGTAAACTTGATCCCTTACCAAAACATACCTCTCTCTTAAACTTCAATCTAACCATCCTAACTGATTCTTAATAAACCCAAATATCTTGTTCTACCTTCACATACTTTACAACTTTCATAGAGTAAACTTGATCCCTTACCAAAACATACCTCTCTCTTAAACTTCAATCTAACCTTCCTTACTGATTCTTAATAAACCCAAATATCTTGTTCTACCTTCACATACTTTACAACTTTCATAGAGTAAACTTGATCCCTTACCATAACATACCTCTCTTAAACTTCAATCTAACCTTCCCCTTTCTGATTCTTAATAAACCCAAATATCTTGTTCTACCTTCACATACTTTACAACTTTCATAGAGTAAACTTGATTCCTTACCAAAACATACCTCTCTCTTAAACTTCAATCTAACCATCCTAACTGATTCTTAATAAACCCAAATATCTTGTTCTACCTTCACAGACTTTACAACTTTCATAGAGTAAACTTGATCCCTTACCAAAACATACCTCTCTCTTAAACTTCAATCTAACCTTCCTTACTGATTCTTAATAAACCCAAATATCTTGTTCTACCTTCACATACTTTACAACTTTCATAGAGTAAACTTGATCCCTTACCAAAACATACCTCTCTTAAACTTCAATCTAACCTTCCTTACTGATTCTTAATGAACTCAAATATCTTGTTCTACCTTCACATACTTTACAACTTTCATAGAGTAAACTTGATCCCTTACCAAAACATACCTCTCTCTTAAACTTCAATCTAACCTTCCTTACTGATTCTTAATAAACCCAAATATCTTGTTCTACCTTCACATACTTTACAACTTTCATAGAGTAAACTTGATTCCTTACCAAAACATACCTCTCTCTTAAACTTCAATCTAACCTTCCTAACTGATTCTTAATAAACCCAAATATCTTGTTCTACCTTCACATACTTTACAACTTTCATAGAGTAAACTTGATCCCTTACCAAAACATACCTCTCTCTTAAACTTCAATCTAACCTTCCTAACTGATTCTTAATAAACCCAAATATCTTGTTCTACCTTCACATACTTTACAACTTTCATAGAGTAAACTTGATCCCTTACCAAAACATACCTCTCTCTTAAACTTCAATCTAACCTTCCTTACTGATTCTTAATAAACCCAAATATCTTGTTCTACCTTCACATACTTTACAACTTTCATAGAGTAAACTTGATCCCTTACCAAAACATACCTCTCTCTTAAACTTCAATCTAACCTTCCTAACTGGTTCTTAATAAACCCAAATATCTTGTTCTACATTCACATACTTTACAACTTTCATAGAGTAAACTTGATCCCTTACCAAAACATACCTCTCTCTTAAACTTCATTCTAACCTTCCTTACTGATTCTTAATAAACCCAAATATCTTGTTCTACCTTCACATACTTCACAACTTTCATAGAGTAAACTTGATCCCTTACCAAAACATACCTCTCTCTTAAACTTCAATCTAACCTTCCTAACTGTTTCTTAATAAACCCAAATATCTTGTATCATAGCTTAAAGCGCGAATTTTGAAAATGTCTCCATTCTTATGATTTAATGCAATTTCAACAGTTTTTCTTTGAACAATTGTCACTTCCAAATGTGTTTAAATTCAATGTTTCAGATTTTACTGTGGGTAGGTTTAAATTTGACTTTAATTGTGTTCTAACATACGAGCGTTGGCTGCCGCTGTCGAAAAGTAACCGTGCTTTAGTTGTTTTGTTGTTACATAGGTTGTAGCTGTTTTGAAGAAGCACTTTACATTTACTTCTGGATGTTGACGTCGTAACATTTGTTAAGTTAAATGAAGTGCTTGCTGAACTTGTATTGGCTTCAGCTTGTTTTGGTTGAGTGTTTGGTTGTTGAGATTCATCCCTTGAACGTTGGAAGATGGAGTGTTTGTCACAGACTGAAGCATGATGTTTATTCTGACAATTTGTCACTTGAGCATCCATTTGTATTCCAATAAAATATGTTTAAAGCAATGAGTTATGTCCCTTCTTGAGACATAGGAAGCATCTTTTGTTTTTGCTAAGAATATTTCTTCTTTGTTTGACATTTGAGACATTCTCACATGATGAAGAGAAATGCTGATTGCTGCAAAATATACATATTGGTATCCATTTTCGATCACCGGGGCCATCATTTCGAACGAATAAAGCTGATGCAGATGATGTTTTCTTTGTGTTATTGTGTGAGTAATATTTGTCTTCGCTTGTGGTTCTGTGTGTAGATTTCACCGTATCTATAAGTTCTCAAGCTTGTACTTCAGATTTTATGGCAGTCAATAATTCATCTATTTCCCAGACTTGTTTATTTGTAATTCTGGCAATTTGAAGTTTGAATTCTGTTGGAAGTTTAGACATGATAACTGGTAAAAGAAAGCTACCAGGTTTAATGCCTAGTGATTCTAGACCTCTAATATTTACGCTTACTTGATCATAAATATATCTTAATTGTGAAGTTTTACATCAGATGCACAATTTGGTAATTTCATCAGACTATCCATGTGTGATGATATGATGTGCTGTGGGTTACCAAACCTCTCCTTTAATATCTCTAATGCTGGCTCGTAATTGGCTTCTGTTAAGGCTAAACCTCGTATGGCACGACTGGCATCTCCTTCCAATAAACCTTGCAAATAATTGAACTTATCAATTGGTGATATAGCTGTATTCTTATTTACTGCGCTGTCAAAACTATCCTAAAATGCTCTGGTAATTTCGCCATCAAAGCGTTGAAGTGTAATTTTGGGTCATTTGGGTCTAATAGTTCTATGTATTGATGGATAAGCGGAAGCAGTATTTACTGTGTGATATAGGCCTAGATCTAAGCCATTTATTTCATCCTGAACTACTTGTATTTGTGTTTCATTTGAATCGTTAATTTCACTGCCTACTATCGAATTTCTGTCTGTAGTGTCGATTTGTTGTGTTGGCGGTGTAGAGGGGGGTGTTGAATGGATAGATGGGCTTGATTGTGTGATTGTTTCTGACGTCATAGGTTTGATAGACCTCCTTATATGTGTTTGAATGTCTTGAATCGCCATGAGGGCTCTTGTTTTGATTTCGTCGGCCCCTTCTAGTTCCTTTTCGATGTCGTCTACTGCAAACATGTTAAGAATTTCGTCGTCTAATGCAGTAATTGTTGAGAGTTTTTCTTCTATAGTCGTATTCAGTAGCTGAATCTTATTGTTTACATCTTCGGTAATGGTCATACTTGTTTCGTCGTGTGACGTAATGTCGAATTTCATCAATCTACTTGCCCCATTTAAATACTGTAGCGGAATTGCTACATGGCAAAGGAGTCTAATACTCAACTCTGCTGTGGGTAAAGTACGTTGCTGGAAATGACAACAAGTGATAAGATGAACTTTATATACACGTAAATACAGTAAGGTAACTTAAATAAACCCGTCGTACCTTCTGTAAGCTCTGTAATGTGTTGCGTCGATCTACATGGATGGCTTGGTTTATATCGCCAGACATCGGCTGGTGGAGCGCGCACGTGCATGAACATAACAAACTATTGCACGGGCTTGGTCTCGTTCTGGTTCTAGTCTTCGTGAATCTACGGAGATCGTCGTCAATATACGGAGATTGCCGATGTTGACTCGTAAGTGGTTATACGTGTAACTGCATAATTAAAGAGGCCCAGGCTTTATTTGTTTCGGACAATCATCCGACAGCCTCAAACACATGAAATCTTTTGGTTAGCTAATCAGAAATAGTCTACAGAGCTTACCTTTGAAATTTGAGCCTTCAAATCCGTGTGTATCCATAATTATCCGTGTTTGAAAAATCATAATGTCGTAAGAAATTACGAACGTCCCCCCTTATTGGAAAACGGTTCGTCTTGATAATCAAAGAGTTATCCTCCCCGTCGTGCAATAGCGGTCATCTATATAAATAGACTACAACGCATTTTCAATTGTAGACTTTGTCAACAGGACACACAATTTTCAGACTGACTGGAGACCAGCCGCGTACAGCACGGAAAAAAAAATGAAAAGTGAAATTTTTTGTTTGAGGTATATTTCAAGGTATTTTGCGATTTTCTTAGAGCTTGAGTACTTCTGAGGACTGTTTAAATGTAACAAAGGCCCAAAACGACCCCTAAAAATCAAGCCTCGGCCTCTTTAAGACTGTAAACACGGGAGTTAACACTCTCCCCCTTCTTATTTTTTGAGAGATAATGACTATCATGTGAACATATATTTTAATTAACAGTACAAAAATCCTTCTTTCGGAAAGTTCAGCCTGATGCTGGGATTAATTCAAAAGAAAGCTCAATGGCCTTCTTAAATCAAAGTCTCTGAAATTATATCATAAAAATAATTATTTAAGTCAAAGCAGCCACATGGACTTGATAAGAGAGGGCGCAGACCGAAAGTAGATTGGCTAATAGCCGCCAATGCATGAGGGATGCCTCCGTGTTTGGTGGGGTTATAGAGAAATATTGTCTCGGCAACGTTCTGGAATGCTCGTCGTTGTAAAAATACCAGCCAATCTCTCTCGGTCTGAGTGAATTCCAACTGTGTGGGATTATTCCGGTATGAAGCGGCAGAAGGAAACAGGTGGTGTGCTCTGACAAATTGCTTGGGTTGAGTCACGGAAGTGCACTGGAATTCTCGTGCCAATCCTTCCAAGAGGGATTTACACTTCCATGCCCACCCATTTGAGTTGATTCCCCTAGATAAGTCTGCAAATGCCGGCAAGTGATGCCGGAGCACATGGCGCTTCATGTGTCGCGACGGTATGTGACAGATAGGACATCTGCAGATAGACCTAGCTATCCTGATAGGCCGGAGGATCCCATCCGGTCTATGATGTACTATAAAGTTGCTATTGCAACATGATTCCTCATCATAAATTGCATATTCCTCATCTTCTTCTAAATCAAATATAAATTTATATATAATATATTTATATATATTATTTATATAAATATAAATGGGAATTTTACTCTCCCTTCATGACCTGGTCGTTGTTTCCACTATTGTTTTGTCGACCCTACGTTCTTCAGAAGAAGCTTCACGAGCCTTTTCCCCATCGATATTAGAGTCCACTTCCGGGATGGAAGGGATCTCTGAAGGTAAACGATCGTGCCTTAGACTTTTCAGCCAAATTGGAATGGGGTTATCGTTACAAAGTTTCAAATGATCATGATGAATCATTTTGCTATTCTTTTGATTGGTCAATTCATATAAAGGATGACACGCCTGGGTAATTAGAAAGGGACCCTTCCAAGGTGACATCAGTTTCTTACTATATCCTCTCTTTGTGGATGAATCCACTTGGTAAACAAATTTTCATGAAGAGAGATATCATAGTCCCTCTTTTGTCTAAGTTGACACTGCTTCAAGTGTGTACGTGCTAATTTATGCACATCTTGTAAAGTAAAGTAAGAGTCCCGATACCCATTCAGATGAAGTGAACTTCTTCGTATCCGAAGTTCCCAACAACAGATCCAATGGTTGGGAAACTTCACGTCCAAGCATCATCATGTTTGGAGTAAAGCCAGTTTGTTGATTTTCTACGGAATGCAAAGCCATTGAAATTAGGGCGAGATTTTTGCCCCATTCATGACCTTTCGCGTCTATATAACATCTAATCATTTGAAGAACAGTCCTGTTATACCGTTCCACCTGCCCATTAGAGGAAGGATGATAAGGTGTAGTTCTAGTTTTAGAAATCTCCAATAAGGTACAGAGTAACTTAAAGGGATTACTCTCAAAGTTGGCTCCTTGATCCGAATGAATTTGAAGCGGACAACATAAGGTGCAAATAAATTCCATTAACAAATTCTTTGCCACTTTTTCCGCAGACTGATCCGGTAAGGGAACAATTTCTAACCATTTCGTAAATTGATCTATAATCATGAGAACATACTTGTTGACCTTAGAGCTAGTCATAAATGGTCCAAGAATGTCTATATGTAAACGTTCCATGGGGTAGCCAGAATGATAATTTTTTAAAGATGCCCTTGGCTTGCGACACGCCTTTTTATTTTGATTACACAACGAACAATTTTTGACGTATAATTTGCAGTCATTGGACATTCCGTACCACCAATAATGTTTACGAAGTCGATCGTAAGTTTTGTTTCGACCAAAGTGTCCGGCAGACTTTGAAGAATGCGAATGATATAAAATAAAGGTTTTCAAAGAATCGGGCGTTATCAGTCTTTTCGAAGTTGAGCCAAGTGTGCTTGGTTATTTATAAAGAGTACACCCTTTTCGAAAAATAGCTGATTTCGACTCAACCATAGCGATTTAGTTGTCGGACTACAAAGATACAAATTTGAATCTCTAGGACAAGTGTCGCTACCTATCCAGTCTATTACTAATTTAATGCATTTGATTTAAACAATATTTTATTAATAATAAGTACAATACTAGAACTGCGTTGCAGTACTGAAGGGTTCCTCTTAAAGGTTTTATTTAAAAAGTTAACATATGTCTAAATGTTAACAAAATCAAGTGATATTAGAACTCTTTAACAATTCATGTTTTGCCATTGAAATTAAGTTCAACTGGCCTCACTTCCAGTAATATTGCGTGACAGTGTTCCACTCAAGTTTCGTAAAGATCGCACCGGTAGATTTTGAGAATTTCAAGGTCATCTGATATAACCCCAACAGCAATAGTAAATCTTATAACGTTACTCAACTTTAAACTCAATTTTCTCAAAAACGAAAAAAAATTTCAAAATTCCCTTCGAGCAAAAATTAGTAAAATAAATGTATTATTTAATACAATAATGCTTTTTTGGTTTTAAATTTAATCCAAAGACTAGTAGCAATTTAAGTATCAAAAAATTGTAAAAAATGATGTTTTTCTTACTTTCGGGTCACTTCCGGTCAACATATGGCAAGAAATTTGGTACCAATAGATAGGTATTTAAATTTGGCATCTATTGACACCACTTTTATACAAATTGAATGATATTTGTCAAAGTTATGACCAGTTATGCAATTATGCAATTATCTATTAGGGGAGATAACTTATCACAATTATGTTTGTATGAGTATGTATAAGAAGTCAATATACATCTGCAAACGTTGCTCTAAGAAAAAAATGTTGAGAATGTAAAAAATTGAAATTTTAAAAATATGCAAATTCAAAACATGACATTGAAAAATTGCATAAAAGTGAAAAGTCAAAGAAGCTTATTTTTGCGTTAACATTGCCCGGTGTATAATCTGAAATCATTTTTCAAATCCATTGATTAGTTGCTGAGAAAAAAAGACATTTGTAAAAATGGAAACGCATTCAAAATCGCATACTTCGCGCATGCGCAGAAGTCTGGAATTACATTTAAAATCTAAGTTGTA
>JAUJPP010000005.1:43191326-43215302 GCA_030562195.1 Nipponacmea schrenckii
TCGAACTTATAAAAAATATTATGTCCACATGATAAAATATAAATTATTCAAACACATCGACATGTTATCAAGTATTAATGGAGAATAGCGAGCGGATCCGATGGGAGGGTGTTAATTATTGAATGTCAATGTTTAAATAGACAATTTCTGGCATTAAATATTGTATTACATTAAGTGGATTGAGTTTCCAGGGGATACAGTAACTGAATTAGTCTTTTGATTATAATCCGGGAACTTCTGCTGGTCTTTATTTCTGCTCCTCTAACATTATCCGTATAATTTAAATTTCCACTGGCATGTTCTCACTCAAGTCCAAGTTTGTTTGGTTCACATTGATTGGGGTCCCGATATCTAACAAAAAACTTTGATTTCCATATGTTCCAGAAGTGGTCTAGCACAGCTGATAAATAGGCTAACCTCGTGGTTATTTCATTACGAGTTGGGTTGAAATCTTCGTCTTTGAGATCTTGCTGAAAGACAGATAAATCTAGAATTCGACGACAGGTGAGCAGGTGAGATGAAGTGGTTCGTCGAAATCCTCACTGAATACACTGGTAAATTGGTCTTGTCTGTAACTTTGACCTCACGTATGTTTCCTGGAATTTTGATAGATCATGACATGATAATGGTTGGCAGATCTGCGGTAAGACGAATACTGTAACAGGGACCTTGCCTTAGGTAGTTTGAACACAGATGTTTATAACTTCTACTTCTCTTAGAGTTTCATCTGTGGATCCAAAGGCCCTTCAACTTTATGGCTTTTCTTTCAACGGACCGTAGCATAAAGTTTTCCTTAAGACTTATGATATAAGTTCTCTGGTTTACGCTGTCGACAAAGAATTCTACAGTAGGTTGGGATGTATTTGGATAAAAGACAATAGCTCTGATGGTTTGGAGTAAAATGTCATCTTTTTGTGATTTGTGTGCATTTCTAATAACTGAGTTAAGCCATTTGATGCGAATTCTATTTTCTAGTAGGTCCGATCTGATTTTAGGCTTCTGGAGAAATACTTTTATGGGGGTGTAGAAGGCAAAATATGTTGATTGGTAAGAACAAAGCTTTTCTTTGATATCGATTTGATTTCGCAAAATTATTGCTTGAATATGATTGGTGGAAAAACTTGTAATTTCCCCAGTTTCAATTTCTCAATAATTTCTAAATTTTATCAAGACTCCATTCTCCTTTACCTTTCCACTCAAAATCACCTGAAACACACCCGGTAGTTATTCAATTACAATAGGAGATCAGAGACTCCGAAAAGATAATGAATGGTATTCCCATGGACTTCAAACTTCTTAAGATAGCTTCGATCTTGTCATAGAGTTCACGCCTCATGTCTTGGAGAATTTGTAACTTGACCAGGATAAAAGTCTTGTCCGGATACTGATATCTATAGAAGTGAATTGTGGTTGTTAAACTTGTCAATGTCAAAGAGGTTTCTATTTCATGTAGAAAACAGCGGGTGGCCATAGTGAAGAATTGAATTTCCATAAATGGTAGATATTACTTAGAGAACTTTATTTTTCCAGCTGAGGAAAGATGATTGGTGACCTGAAGTCGGATGTATGATTTTCTGGTTCTTTGTTTGATAGTTTGATGGTAACTGTAGGTAGATGTAAATTATCAATTGTCGATTTTACTTTTATCAGAAAGGGCATCAATGGTATATTTATTATCGTTTAGATTTATGTAGTCCAATGAATTCCTCTTTCTAAATTTCACGGTTCGCCTTTTTCGCCTCGCTTACTAAAAGGCTGAGAGAACACCGGGCCTTAGGGCTAAAGGGTAAAATTGTGAAAGCGAAGCAGATTGCTGTCCTCAGCTCTAGTTTTATTTGCATCAGATTTGTTTGAACTCTTTCTTCTGGGTTGTTTTAGATGTGTGAAACATTCCGCATTCACTTGGGTATTTGTCATAGATGACAGATGTCCTACTCTAGCTCCAAAATGTCTTTTTAGTTGGGCGTCCTACATTTTGATTTGGGCCACGTGTTTTCTTGTTCTTTTTTTTTTATTGGTGATGTTAATTTGGCCATGCGGTAGGTTGGTGTTGGGTTTAGCTTTGGATTGATTAGAGAATAAAACGTGGTTTAGGACTGGAAGTTTAAGTACATGACATGTTTTTACTTATTACCCCGATTTACAACGGAAATTATTATACCTATTTATATATCAAATATCTGAAATTGGAGTATAGAGACGGGAAAATACACCTTGGAAAAATTTAAAATGTTATTATATGTTGTGAATATGAAACGATTCTATTCAATTACTGCATGAACCATTAACTTTGAGTGAGTCATGAATATGACCTGTATATATAATAACTAACGAATACATTAAATTGAGTATCGTTGTTCAAGTTCTTTTATTATTCAGGACGTCCTATTTCATTTATAAACAAAGATTTTAAAAAAATCTTAAAGAATTTCTGAAGACATGCTGTGAATACTGTGAATACTGTGAATCAATACTTTAAGTACACTATGGAGATATTAAAGGTCAATATATTTATTTGAATTGCTGACTGAGCAAATTTATACCAATTCTTATAAGGTATTATTAATGCATAGTATTTAAGGGCATAATAGAAAAGAATCTATTTCCAAAATAGAGAAATGTGATTCAAATTTTATTCTGCTACAATAATGTACATATCATATAATACAGCTCAATTATATTTTTATGAAAACCTATTTTGTTTGTTGTTATGTTCATGTGTAATTTTTAATATTCAGTAGGCCTACGATCGAGTTATTTATTGTATATACTCGTATACTGAAAGGTTGAAATAGTCAAAACTAACTACACTATAAATACTATAAGTACAAAATATATACAGGAAGTTTAATGTATTACATCGAAGGTTTTCCCTTAACTTTCAATTTGTTTTCTATTTACAGCCATTATAGATTGAAGATAAATAAACTGAATATAATTTGGTATCATCTGCGACAAACAAAGTTTAATGCAAAAGAGATATCTTGTTTAATTTCTAAAAACACTTTTCGTGTTAAATTCCTAATTCAAAATTCTGTCCCAATAACTTGTAGATACAGTAACAAGGCTTTGATAGAGGCCAAAATCATACAATTCGGATAAAAAATGGCGAAGGAATTAAAATTTTGCTAAAATATTTTACTATAAGATGACAGCTCATGTATCACTTCCGGTTAGGAATTTTTCTTCCACGAGGATTGTAATTATGCACAATAGACAATAAATATCGCTTTTGTCTACATTTTTAATTTACACCGGAATTGGGGGCACCAGGCGTGATTTTGAAAAATCAGAAGTCCTTACGCCCGAACCGGAAGTGATAAAAAAGATTAATCAAGCGATATTATTTGTATGGACAGCTTGTCTATATTCTGAGAATTTCAGAAATTTAGCAACAAAGTCAAAAAAAATGAATTTGTTGGGGAATTATCACCCAAAGATAAACCCTATCAAACCTTTATTAGTATGAAAAATAATTAATGTTTGCCCTTGTTTTTTAAACGCATTCAATGTTTAGCATGTAACTATTCAAGAAGTGTTTGTTTATTATCACTCAAAGATGAACCCTATTGCAAATAAAACCATTTCAAGAATATATACATGTATCAGTAATTGTTTTTATTTTTTGAAAGGTTTTAAAATGTTTAGATTCACTATACTATTTTGTTTTTTCAAGAAAGAAACTTTCTGACAAACAAAAATAATTGTCCATGTTTTCAAAGGAGGCTCAATTATTATCAGTAACATTTCAGAAGGCTTTTTATGTAATGACGTTTGTAAAATATCTATTCTGGACTAAAAGATGAACTCAATTGAAATAAACAAAAGCGTAATTGTCATTAAGATCGGACCATTTTCTCACAGAAATACGTTTAGTTTGCAATAACAACTTTAAAAAAAAAAATAACAATGTGAAATACTGGAAGTATAGTCTCGCCTGACAAGACAACGATATATCGTTTAATATCGAGACCAGATTCAGCTTTACGGAAACTGTCGAAGATTGCCGAATTATCTGGCGTGATAAAAAGATAATAAAACTTAAAGATGTATTTGTAACTGTACGAGTTTGTTATGAAAAGTTAACCATATTCTTACTAAAACCTTAAGAATACTTGCTGACATAACAATTATGTTTCAATTCCAAATGTCTTCAGGTACTGAAATTATAACACTTAACAAAATACAGAGTGTGACTGAAGATCAAAATTAAGAAATATACAAGGGTTGTCTGAAGAGTTCTGAACCAATTTTTAATGAATGATAATTTGAATGAATGATAATTTGAATGAATGATAATTTGAATGAATGATAATTTTGAATGAATGATAATTTGAATGAATGATAATTTGAATGAATGATAATTTGAATGAATGATAATTTGAATGAATGATGTTTGAAACCTCAGAATATTTTATGTCTTGGAAGGTGGCAATATATGGAATAATATATTGACATAAATAAATTGAGGTTTGAAACGTCCGAAAATGATGGACCTGAATCAATAGGTAGGTGCAGTAGTTATCTTTAAATTTTTAGATATTGTTTATAAAAAAAGGAAAATCAAAAAATGAATTTTAATGCTTGTCAATCGATAAATCGATCATTTACGATACGGAACACTCTTTAACACTCACACAGTAGTCAAAATACTACACTTTGTTAATAGTCCATATCAAACGAACCTACTATATGCAAATCGTATAAAGGAAGTAAAAAGGTCCACAATGTACATGAATATTGACCTGATTAAAACAACTGCATATATTGAACATTATGTTGTGAAAACATTACTGTAAGGTAACGTTGGAGAATAACTGTGAATGCTAGTTCTGTGTAAATGTAAAATGTACATGAAATCAATAATCGGAGTCATGTGGTTGTGTAGCCGGTGGACTATAGTAAAAGGTAAGCATTAACTAGTCTAGTTGTACAGGCCTCCAAGGTGAAATAATTCATACTGAAGTCTAGTTTACTGGCAGCCTTAGATTTAATAAAAATACTTTTTTTCTAGGCGATTTGAATGTCACTTTTGTAGTGGCAAACGACAGAAAACTGCACTGTTTTTAAGACGCTTCAATCTCACTCATGTTATTAAAGAACGAACAAGCATGACGCATTCCTGGACATTGTTAGAGATCTTACCATTATATACTGTCCTAATTTCATCTCCTCACTCGAGATTCTTTAACAATAAGCAACCACTGTGTCATTTCTATCTAAGTAAAATTTGAATTGGAATATATATTAATATACTATTTAGAATTACGATGTTTATAATTCAATAACTTTTATTCCAACCAAAATTAGAAAGCGTGTTTTAACTTGATGCTGTTGATGAATGCTCAAAGTACTTTTCTTCACATAAGAGGAGAGGAATAAAACACGAATTTTAGTCGAAACTTGATGATAAAATAATCTCCAACGATTTAAATGATAGACAGTGGTAGAAATTGCTGAAGAAAACCTTGAAATTCTTTGAAAGATACACCCCAAATCATAGCTGACGGCGACTTGTACTCAGTCGTAGATAAAGCTTATTCATTTAATAATACTTTGTAAATCTATCTCAAATGGAAAACAGCGATGAATTACCTCCCCTTTTTTTCTCTACTCAACTAAACATTCTCCAAGTGTCCCCTTTCGTACATCCCACATGCCCATTAAGTTCTGGGGGCAAATCATGCATTGACCCCTAGTTTTGTTTAGTTTAGTTTTCAAAACAATACTAATACATGACACCTGAGCACTTCCCATAAAGATTAAGCAAGTTTGAAAAATGTTGAAATGGTCCTCTACTGTTCCAGCTTGAGTGACCGATTGTGCAAATCTGTCGGCGATATTATTGACATCTGATATTGTACAAATAATAATTTGTCTCCCTTTATAAGAACTCTTATATACTACAGATATAATAACGGCATCGGTAAATTTTTCCCCGGGTTGACTGGAGAATATAGGCTCAGAGTTAACTGACAAAAAAGTGTCTCCCGATTGACATGTACCCGACTTGGTGTAAGATGTCGGCATAACTTTCACGAAACCTAGAATTTTCACGAAACCTAAAATTTTCACGAAATGGTCAGATTTCTCACGAAGTGAATAGATTTTATAATAATAATAATAATAATAATAATAATAATCTATTTATATTGCGCTGATCATTCCAACAATGAAGTTGCTCTGTAGCGCACATAATGTTAACAGCACAAAACACAAAAAACACATATAAAACAATGGTATCTCCTTCAGGAAAGTCTAAAAACGCTAAAACACGTCGGTAAAATGAATGTGGTTAAAATCAATGTTAGTTACTGATACGAGTTGATAAAAAGTTCCGTTTTTAAAAGTTTCTTAAAAGCATGTACGTCTTTCGCAAGTTTGATTGATTTCGGTAAAGTGTTCCATAAGGTGGGAGAAGCATATGAAAATGAACGTTCACCAAACTTAGATAGAACAGCAGGGCAGACAAGAAGAGAGGCATTTTGGGAGCGTAAAGTACGAGATGGAACATATGGTACGATAAGTTTTGAAAGATATTTTGGAGAGTTTGAATCTAGTGTTCTGTAGGTTAATTTTAAAATTATCCTATCTCTGATTTTTAACCAGTGGAGATCTTTTAAAACAGGAGTAATATGTTCAGATTGTTTGGTCTTCGTAATAATTCTAGCAGCTCTGTTCTGAAGCTTCTGAAGTCGGTCAATTTTATTGTCAGGCAAATGAAACAAAAGTGAATTACAGTAATCCAGATTGGAAAGAACGAAGGCATTAACAAGCATCTTGGCTGTATCCATATTGATGTAAGGACGTAACTTTCCAATATTATACAGATGAAAATTTACTTTTTTACACATGAAATTGATATGATTATCAAAGTCAAATTTGCAGTCAAACATTACACCGAGATTTTTTACAGACGACGTAGGAGTTATACTAAAATCACCGATTAAAACAGACTTAAGGTCAACAGACTGAAGAGATTTTTTACTGCCAATGTGTATCACTTCAGTTTTGTCGTCGTTTAGTTTTAAAAAATTACATTTCATCCATTGTCTTATGTTAAAAACACACTTCTCAATTTGATCAATCTTAGCAGATACTGAGAGGTTATCAAGGAGCTAAATAAAGTTGCATCATCAGCGTATACATGATAGTTAGTTCCGTTCTCTCGGATTATATCACCAATGGGGGTAGTATACATTGTAACAGTATCGGACCCAGGACCCAGGACAGAGCCTTGCGGTACTCCATACTTCATTATTAGTGGTGTTGAAATCGAGTTTTTAATAATCACAGATTGAGTTCTTTCCGATAAATACGAAGAAAACCATTGTAAAGCAGTTCCAGAGATTCCAAATCTTTCACTTAAAAATTTGACTAATGTTGTTTTATCAATAGTGTCAAAGGCGGCACTCAAATCAAGTAGTATCAGAACGGTGGATTGTTTCTTATCTAAGTTTAATAATATGTCATTATGAACCCTAAGTAAAGCTGTCTCAGTACTATGTAAACTTTTATATGCTGATTGAAATTTCTCATCCAAATCATTTCTGGCTAAATGATCTTTCAGGCGAGATGCAACTATTTTTTCGATTAACTTTGATAAGAATGATAAATTAGGTACAGGTCGAAAATTTTAAGTTCATTTGGATCCAAGTTCGATTTCTTGATAAGTGGATTAACCAAGGCTGATTTTAATGTAGAAGACATAGATCCGGTTTTTTAAAGATGTGTTGATGATGTTTGTAAGAACAGGAAGCAGTTCCTCAATGCACTGTTTAAGTAGCCATGTGGGGATCGGGTCAAGCTGACAGGATTTTGATGAGGATCTACTTATGATGTTTTTAATTTCAATTTCGGTTGCAGGTTCAAAGCTTCTAAGGGTATCGCCATTGAATGTTCGCTCACTTTTTCGTTCCGTAGTTGTAGATTGTGATAGACCAGTTCGTATATTGTCAATCTTATTGATGAAAAAGCTAGCAAAACTATTAGACAGATCTTCTGAAGAAACGTTAGGTGGATAATTGTCAGTAGATTTAGAATGCATAAGGTTATTTGTTATTTTGTAGGTTTCTCTCGGATTGTTTTTATTTTTTGACAAAATGTCTTTATAATATTTCCGCTTACTATTTTTTATAAGGTTATTAGTTTTTGTTCGGACATTTTTGTAGGTTTGTCGGTCAACTTCCAATTTTGACTTCCGCCACTTTTTTTCGGCTGTCCGCCTTTTATGCTTCATGTCGCGAATCTCATCATTATACCATTTGGTGTTAGGCCTAACAGCAACCTTTCTCGTTACCTTTGGAGCCTGTCTATCAAGAATGGTCGAAAGAGTTTCATTGTATAGTGTAACTTGGTCTGATAAATTTGGTAAATTTTTAATTTTTGTTAAAAGATCAAATTCAGAAATACTCCTTTTAAATTCGTTGATATCAAGATTTTCTGGTTTTCCGGTAGGTTAATTCTTGTTTTTGGGATACTGGTTTAGGAACTGTCAGATCGAAAACAACACTAGAATGGTCAGAGATGAGGTCATCAATAACGTCAATTGAACTGATAAGACTGCTATTTTCACGTGGTATAACAAGGTCAATAGTATGACCATTTCTATGGGTTACTTTGTTTACATGCTGTTTAAGTTCAAATAATTTGAGAATAGAAAGGAATTCTTTGGCACTAGAATCACATGTGTCGTCTACATGTATATTGAAATCACCCACTATAAGAATATTTTGATGACAGTTGATTATTGAATTTAATAAAAGTTGAAATTCTTCAAGGAACACTTCAATTGAGAATTTATTTTTTCGAGACTTTGGAGGTCTATAAATGGTAATTAAATGAATCTCAGATGTCTTGAATTTCAACAAAGTAAGAAGATGCTCAAAGCTTTTGAATGATTTTGACGCAAATTTGGTTACTTTTACAGAATCCTTGTTGAAAACGGCTATTCCTCCCCCTGTTCTATTACTACGATTTGCTAGAGAATGACAGTAATTATCTGGTAAAAGTTCATTAATTGTGAAAGAACTGTTAGATTTAAGCCAAGTTTCTGTTGCAATGAATATATCAAAATCATTTTCTTCAATATAGTCCTTTATCTCACCAGTTTTGTTACACACAGAGCGAGTGTTCAACAGACAGACTTTTGATTGAGTTTGATTATCCCTAATTGGCACAGATTTGAGGTTATTAAAATTAACACTAGAAGTATTTGTAAGTTTCTTATAAGTTGATCTCACGGTGGTTAGAGTCTTGATTTTCCTGACCCATTGATTACCAGCTCGAACACCTCTCATTCTAAAACATTCAGCAATGGGACATGGCTGGTTGATCATGAATGGGTGTACTAGTGAAATGTCAACTGGATTAAGAAAGTTGAACATAGTTCACAGTAAATCCAAATAAAAATATGAAAAATTGTCCATAAAAGTGAAAATAATCCATAAAATTTGAGATTTAAAACAGTATGCTATTTATAAATCCTAGGGGCAATACATTGCCAAAATTCATCACAATACAACCAGGATAAAACACATAAAATGTACATATAACACAGAGCAAACACACACACAGCTGCCTCCAAGGCGCTTACATAAACCTTTTTCACGAAAAGGCCAGATTTTTCACGGACGATTCCCCTCAACAGTGACTCTTGCCCTTTCCAAACTTGGACAATATATTAGTCTAAGTTATTTCCCTTGATTCTGCCGTCCTGACGTCAAGATGGCGGCAATAGCACTGGTAGATCCACACCTGTTTTGAACTCTGACTGAGAGAGTTGGCGATTTATCCATCCATTTGCTCTAGGACGAAACAGACGTAGAGTTTTTTACTCTCCAGCTTCCACACAAAGTGTAAAGCCAATCAACCCCGACCACTTCCTTGTCTACGTTTTCTGTCCTTGCAGGTTTTGATGGGGGTTGACCCACAGCCATGTTATATGGTACATCCGTAATAAGTAAGGAAAATTTGTCTTGAATTTGTCAATTCATTTTTAGTCAACAATTCTACCAGTGCTATTAAAGACAAAACAACAGACATAATTTATTATTATAACACAATTAGAGAACATTCGATAAAAAAGTAAATCATATGAAACGTCTCCTTTTTTTCGTTTCTCGTTACTTTCATCGAAAATTCCAATTTTTTTTTTATCCTACCAGTAGTTTTGATTATCCAGAGGTCTTTCTGCTGTTGGGCGCTTTTGGGTATTGGGAATTTTACACTAACCGTTCACAAACACATTTTGACACGTTTTGACTAAGGTTATAATTCAAGAACTGACCGAAATATCTACAGGTTCGAACATGACTAAATCTCAACATAAATCATCACACCTAATTTCATTCAAATTAGATGAAAACTGTAGTCTCTATCACGTTCACAAATCAATTTCGACGCTTTTTGACTAAGACAAGGGCAATAACTCGAAGGCCGTTAATCGAAAAATCATCCACATAGAACTTGTCCAAGATTTGATAAATATAAATGTTCACACCATATTTCATTCAAATAATATGAAAAATGTAGTCTCTATCGTTCACAAGCCAATTCCGGCGCGTTTTGACTAAGACAAGGGCAACACATCGAAAAATCATCAATATCCAACTTGTCCATGATCTCATCAAAATAAATGATCCTTTCATTCAAATCAGAAGAAAACTGAAGTCTTTGATTTCTATTGATCAATATTGATAACACTGCTGGCTCCTAAAGCTTTTAATAGAAACCAGGTCCAAACAGACGATGCAATTCTAAAGTTTTTAATAGAAACCAGGTCCAAACAGACGATGCAATTCTACAGCTTATATACATTTTCTCAGCCGAAACAATTTCACATTTAATGTTACAAACTTTTAAAACCAGATACGTCATTACACATTTTATTTAATATAGCCCATCAATACAAAACTTTCCCGAGATCTAAAACAGACTTTTGCATTTCATCTATATGGATTTTTCTGATAACTACTTACGTAGTATGCCTCCGAAATCTAGAGTGTCCATTTTGGATTCTCTCATCAGCAAGCTAGTTTCCACACTGGCATCATATATACATTTGGTCACAACACTCTTTTGTACAATCGCCAAAGATACTAAATACGACCATGCCCACTCTTTGTTGGAAGACCTAAAGATAACTCATCCTGAGATATCGAACTTCTATCTGGCATCGAGTATTCTTACAGAAATGGGCCCTACATGCGAGACCTGGAATTTCATAGAAAAATGGTGAAAGGGGTAGCAGAATCGTAGGGACAGTGAAACGACAGGCTGATCAGTTGGTGGCTGAGGGTAAGAATGTTTCTGACCCTAAAATTCTGCACCAAACTATGATGATCAGTTACTAAAGTATTTATGTACACTGAGGTTACATTGACTGCTGATGTTGAATCCAGGTTTCTGGAAAATTCCAATAAAAGGAACCATGAATATCCATCAGGTTAGCTCAGTAGAAAATGCTCCCAATGTGAGGTTGTCAATATTATTTTAAGCCACAAGAACCTGTTTCGGTACTGGGTGACCATACCCTGTATTATACCGAATGGGCTCCTGTTGCCTTTATGCTCACTATTTAGCTTGGTTTTAGGGTTTGACAATTAGTTTACCGTATAAAACACAAGGTATAAGATGTACCCTGAAAATCTGGCGTAGCTATAGAAAATATGTTTCAAATATGGGATTCCGTACAATGTTATCACGTGTCTCCTTCTTTTCATACTGACATCATTGATTGCATAATAATAACTTTGAACTGGTCACCTGACACATGTTGAAATCTTATTAAAAAAATAACACCCACTTTATATCACCATAATCTCCGCACGGGAGTTTCATTCTTAGGCCTGTTTTTAAAGGTGCTTTCGTTAAAAATAAATCCAGGCATGTCCTGTAAGTTTGTTGTTTTGAATGTGTTTGTATAAATCTTTGGTCATATGGTTTTTTGCTTTTTTGTGCAAAATCTTTGCAAAATGGTCTTTTGGTAGTTTTCGTGTTATATTTATTTCCTGACAACAAGCCAAGAGTCAGTTATTGATCCCAATATGTTTGATACTGGTCCGCAAAGATCAAAGGGTAACGTCACATCTACATTTTAACTATTATTTATTCCATCCACAACAAAACAGTCAAACGTTCAACAATCGGTTTCACCATATAATTTTACCAGGAGTTTTCCGCCGTGAAGGAGTTATTTGTTTTGCGAATGTGCTGCCCCAGAATGATACAGTTTATCAGGCCGCTTGACAGGTTCTCAAATAGTTTCGATGTTTTTCATAAATTGGGTCTCGATTTTTTATTTAACCATAATATTTACGAATCCGCTGGCAATTGGTTTCGAAACACGCGGACGGCTTTTTAAGTCATGGGCTGACAAAGGTGAGGCATATTCCGAAATAAATCCTAACATCCTATTCAAAGCTTTGACTCCTCGCTTTAAAGAACCATAAACAACTATATTTTACAAGGATAAAAACTAAGGTTCACAAGTCGGCCATGACAGGGATCCTTTCTACCAGCCGGTCCAAACTTTTCGGATTGTGTTTTTACAATTAAGTGACTTACCAAATATAAGTTTATCACTTTATTGAATTTTCTGGCGGCGTTAATAAAATAATTTGCAGAATCCGTCTTTTATTAATGTCATGACACATAATCCGCGGATTCCGCGTATGTTAAAAAAGCAGTCCTCTACGGGTTACTAAAAGGCGGATTCCATGGAAATCCGAGTTTTAGTAACGCCGTGACTATAATCCGCGGATTTAAAAAAAAGAAAAAAAGCAGTCTTGTTGTATACCTGATGTCGAGAACTAGATACCTATGTAAATAACAAACTATACATAAATAATAGGCAAAGGCCCGTCATTACGGTTGTTACGGTTAGGTCTTAAAGTTTGGCCTCCCATCGAACCTGGCCCAATGATGTGTAGGCCTACAGACGTAGCATTAGCATGGTCCCCGAGAAAGCAACTCGCATAGTACGGCGAAACGTAGGTCGACAACATTCGGTGGCCAGTGGTACCCACGGACATAATATATGGCACGCAGAACGTGCAAAGGCGGGCACGGTTTTGATATTTGAGTGCTGGAAAAGAGAGCGTACGACTCAGATTGCCGGCGGTTAGAGACTCTCAGACGAGGGTAAAGTGAATTCACCTCATGGAAGGCCGGTGTTCAGAGGCAAGACACTCTGGTCCGAGCCTGTATAGGTGGAAATAATGGGCTATGTGGAACTCAACTGTAGTGTAGACTTCCAGCCTGAGTGGCATTTCTGATCCAGGATTTCCAATATTGGGGCCACAAGAGATTGGGGTGGGACTTGGTGTGAACATGCAATGCCATGACAACATTGCCCGACTACCGTAGGCGCTGCTATGATGAGGAGGGGGCTTGAAAGTTGAAAGATTGTAATACTCCCATGGGTGCAGTAAGTGACCCACTTCCCTTTACGCCTCGGGATTAAATGATTAATAATTCATCCCCTTCTATATTGTAAAAGAAATACTGGTGCAGGGGGCTCCACAAAACACATGGCATTGGGTTACAAACATTTGCATGTTTATTTCGTATTTTCATACGCCCACATGAAATAGGGGGGGGGGGCGTATATTGTCGTCACCCTGTCCGTCCGTCCGTCCGTCCGTCTGTCGGTCCGTCCGTCCGTCTGTCTGTCCACAATTGCTCGTAAACACTCTAGAGGGCGCAATTCTTAACGGATTTTGATGAAACTTGATATGAGTGTTTATGATCACGCAAGGATGAACCCTATTGAAAATCAGCAAAATCGGAACAAATTTAGTATGAGTTCTTGCCCTTGTTCTTGAATGGCTCGTAAACACTCTACAATGTGCAATTCTTAGTATGAGTTATTGCCCTTGTTCTTGAAAACGCGTTCAATTTTAGCTTGTAAACACTCTTGAGAGAACAATTCTTAATGGATTTTGATGAAACTTGGCTTGAGTATTTGTTATCACCCAAGGATGAAGCCTATTGAAAACCAGTTAAATCGAAAAAAATTATATTGTCAGTTTTTGAAAACGTGTTCAATTTTTGGCTTGTAAACACTCTACAAAGAACAGTTATTGACCGATTTTGATGAAACTTGGTGTGAGAGTATGTTATAACTCAAGGATAAACCCTATTGAAAATCAGCGAAATCGAAAAACATTTAGTATGAGTTATTGCCCTTGTTCTTGAAAACGCGTTCAATTTTAGCTTGTAAACACTCTTGAGAGAACAATTCTTAATGGATTTTGATGAAACTTGGCTTGAGTAATTGCTATCACCCAAGGATGAAGCCTATTGAAAACCAGTTAAATCGAAAAAAATATTATTGTGTTCTTGAAAACGGTTCAATTTTATCTTGTAACCTCTTAAGAACATTTTAGATTTGATAAACTTGGCTTGAGTATTGTTATACCCAATTGAAACAGTTAATCGAAAAGAATTAGTGTCGAAAACGTGTTCAATTATTGGCTTGTAAACACTCTACAAAGAACAGTTATTGACCGATTTTGACAAAACTTGCTGAAATTGTTTAATATCACCCAAGGATGAACCCTTTTGAAAATAGAAAATATCGAAATATATTTAATACGAATTATTGCCCTTGTTCTATGAAAATGTGTTCGATTTTTGCCTTGTAAACACTCTACAAGTCACAATTCTTGAGCGATTTTGACGTAACTTGGCTGAGTATTTTATCACTGATGACCTATTGAATCAGTAAATCGAAAATATTTAGTTCAATAAAAACATTCATTTGTGGCTTGTAAACACTCTACAAAGCACAATTATTGACCGATTTTGACAAAACTTGCTGAAATTGTTTAATATCAGCCAAAGGATGAACCCTATTGAAAATCAAATATATCGAAATATATTTATACGAATTATTGCCCTTGCTTTATAAAATGTGTTCGATTTTTTCCTTGTAAACACTCTACAAGTCACAATTGAGCAATTTTGACGTAACTTATCATGAGTATTTGTAATCATCTAATGATGAAACTTATTGAAAAATATTTAGTATTTAGTTATTGCCTTTTTTTGGAAAACTCGTCAAAATTTTTAGCTTGTAAACCCTCTAGAAGGCACAATGATTTACAGATTTTGACAAAATTTGCTGAAATTGTTAATTATCACTCAAGGATGAACACTATTGAAAACAAGAAATATCACATAATATTTGATTGCCCTTGTTCTTTCAAATAATTTCGATTTTTTGGCTCTTAAACACTCTGCAAGTCACATTTCTTGATTGAATTAAACGGAACTTGGCATGAGTATGTGGAATCACCTAAGGATGAACCTTGTTGAAAATCAGATAAATCTTAAAATATTTAATATCAGTTATTGCTCTGTTTTTGAAAAGAAGTATATGCATATTTTATTTTTCATTCAAAATCAATGCTGTCAGTGGACGTATATTACCATGCCTGGCAAGCTATCTTAACTTTTGTTTGGTGACCTATTTATATTTTTTAAGACCCAAGTTTGACTGGTATAGACTTCAGGATTAAATCACCTAACTATAAGGGGTAAACAGTTTAATACATTGCACCCCCTATGGGGAGTAGAGAAAACTACCTTGCCGTTTATGTTTATCATCGAGCCCCCTGCACCTTTAAAACAGAAATGTACACGACGGCCTGTGACCACATTCGCGTTTTCAGGAGCGTTTTCACGCCACGTAATACGCGTCGGAAAACGCCTGAAATGACTCTGCGTTGTCCTATGTCCACATTAGCGTACTCGGAGGCGTAATTTGGGGCGTAATTGCTGCTTAATATGCTCTCGTGACATTTTGAGTGCAATTTTATTCACTTACAGCTATTGAATCACGCCAGGCGTCGGCAAAGCGTGGCGTTTTTTCGATTACGCCTATGTGGACAAGTGGCGTGAAAATGTGAATGTGGACACAGGCCTTTATATCGATAATGACATTTTTTTACACTGAATGAATATCCTTTTTAAGGTTTTAGGTACAAAAATAAGCAGGCTAATGCTTCGTCTGTATACATCATTGGGCCAGGTTCGTCGCCTTTTGCCTATTCTTTATGCATGGTTTGTTATTTACATAGGTATCTAGTTCTCGACATCATTTATACCAGAAACTTGCTTTTTTTAAATCCGCGGATTATGTGTCACGACATTAATAAAAGACGGAATTCGCGGAATCCATCTTTTATTAACGCCGCTTTTCTGGTCTGTCTTTACAATTAACAGATTTCAGTTTAATCGAACAAACGCATAGTTGAAAAAAAGATTTGGTTAAAACAGTGCAACAAAGTCATATATATATTTTTTTTTTAATCTGCTATCATATTAGATATTATAATATGTAAATTTTTAAATTGAAAACCCGAAAGAAATCAACCGGATTAATGTTAAAAAAAAAACTGTTTGAATTATACTTTGAAACAGCAGCATAGATTTAGTGTTGTGTTGTTGTATTGTTTGAAAGAAAACAATTCGTACAGAAAAAAAAATTCGGCTTAGCTAATCACAACTGAAAACTTTTTGTAAGGTTGTAGCCTTCAATCTTGATGCATGTGTGCCTAAAATTATCTGCGTTAGACAATTTTTCTTCAGACTTCATCATATACAGTATAGAAAAGACTAGAAATCGTTTGATGTATATTTCCAGGAATAATGCGATTTTCGTTCAGCAGGCCTACTAGCTTTTCAGGCCCCAAATATGACAAACCATATCCTTTAAAATCTAAAATAACATTTTGATCATATGAGAATGTGATCAGGCGTATAAAGTGTTGGCATTTTAATTTTCGCTAGACTCAATGTCATTACTTTACACCTTTTTTTATAGCAAAATTTCATAAAACAATATAAATTTATTCTGTATGTTATATTTACAGGTGAAGATTTATTAAGTATTAAACCGGAAGTATTTATAGAAGGTCGACCTGGAAATGTTACCTGCATCAATAAGAACCAACCTAGAGTCTTTGAAATTTATGGGAGTATCAGTGATCAACAGGCTGTAGCAACATGTTCATTACAGCAAATAACACCATGTACAATCAATACCAATTTCAGTCAATATTACAGTGTATCTAACACTACCAACAGTGTAACAGTTCATATTAACACTGTCAATAGAATAAGAGATGGTGGTCAGTGGAGATGTGATGCTATTGGATCAAATGGTGAAATCAAAGATAGTATAACAATAGATGTTAAAGGTAGAACACTTTATCTGACATATTACGATGTATTTTTTTTTTTTCTATGATCCGTTTTTCCGTAAGATTGTAAGGTTGCAATCACATAGGGGTATACTATTCAGGTATACGTTGCATGTTTTACAGGGTACGCGAATACCGTAAATCGAACCAGAATATTTCATTATACCGGATCACAAACGAGAGCTCTATATGGTATAGTATAGAGTAAATCGTGCTAGTTCAATTTTAAAGCAGTGTATACCGTCATGTTGGACGTGGCTGCTGTAATTTTGGATCAAATGGTAAAATTAAAGATAGTATAACAATAGATGTTATTAATTAACACAATTACGTCAGCATCTAAAATAGACAATCAATATTAATGACATCTATTTATTTACTGCGGACTTTAACTTGTACTACTACAGACTGGACAGTAAACGTGGTCTGCTCAGATCTCAACCTGTAGCCATCACTAATATATTCAATAGAATCAAAACAGAAAACATACATAAACCTCTTAAATTCACATAAATACTTAGTTAAACTTTATAATAAGTCACTCAGCTATATTGATGCATGTATGGATAGATGTTTATACAAAGAAACTAATGCTAAAATTGTGTGAGTTTTAACGTGTGTTTTTTCTATAGCAATATGATAAAAATATAAAGTTTAGGTTCGATACTTACCGGTACCTTATGATTTTTATAAAGTAAGTATGTTTTCATGTACAGTGGCGGCCGCCCCCCTCGCAGCCCCAAAGGCTAGTTTTTCGGGCAAGGCATTTAAAAAAAAAAATTTTAACGGCCCAATTTTTTTTTTTTTTTTTGGAATTTAAAAATGAAATCATATCTTTGCCCGAATATCCTATATTACTATAACTGTATTTTTTTAAATTGATAGCCCAATTTTATTCTCCTATAATAATATTTCATAATTCATATTATTTAAGGATCGAAATCACTGCCCGAATGTCATTGCTATGATTATATTTTACATATTTCAAAAATTGAAATCGCTAGCTTACTTCCCTTGGAAAAAGATCATAATTATCATTATAATCACATAACATTGCGTGTCCTCTAGCTGTGATCATTTCAGAGTGAAATTTCGTTAGAATAACACCTGTTCTATCTTCCATCGATCATCGATAAACACGCACTAAAAATTGTTCAAAAATATTTTTATCTTTCGTCAAGAATTGTTTGGCCTGGTTATAACTTGCACTGTTGCAATTTAGCAAATTGACACAGAAATCAAAACAATGTCTTCTACACGTAAACGATTGTATCGACAACGGGTTGCATGTGATGCATGCGGCAAGGAACTTGATTCCGATTATAAAGAAAGTCACGTAAAACGCTTACACTTGGGGGATACTATTACTTTTACACCAGTTCAACAAATAACTGATAAATCTCAGCCACAATTAAGTAGTTTTTTCGGGAAAACACATACTAGCACATCTTCAGAAAGTAATCAGAATGTAAGTGAAGTAATTAGTAGAGAGTGAAGTGGAAACACATCTAATTGATTATTGTGACCCTTCTTCCCAATCAGCTAATGTATCCGGAGGCACAGTCCTTGAATGTTGCGATAAACCAACATGTTCCAACACACCTGATATAAGTGGAACTGAAATTCCGGAAAGTCCACAAGAATGTTCATCTGTTTTTGAGAAATTAATTGATTTGACATGTAAATATCCATCAGATCCTTGGCTCTTCAAGGATTCAAAAATCACTGATTCATTGGTGCGAGCAATAATAGAAATAGGTGCTTGTCAACCAGGATTTCATGATGACTTCGATGATTTCCAAATCGACAAAAATGGGAGACGTTTTCATGTGGAATTGTATCAGAAGACAATGGAAAACAGAACAAAATCCCATAGACAATGGCTTTGTTACTCTCCAGAAACACATAAAATGTACTGTCTGTCTTGTTGGCTCTTTGCAGAAAAAAATAAATTTTCATTTGAACGCACATTCGCAGATCCAAATGCTGGATGTTCTAATTTTAAAAAAGGGATTGAGAAAATTCGAAGTCACGAGGATTCTGAAATTCACAAAAGTTCTATGAGAGTTTTAATTGTCACAAAGTTTCGATTGCGGAGTGACCAGACAGTCTATCAAAATTTGATGAAAGCCAAAAATGCCGAAATCGAACGAAATCGACAAGTTATGAAGCGTCTGGTAGATGTGATACTTTTTCTGGGAAAACAGGGTCTTGCATTCAGGGGTCACAGAGAACATGCAGGATTAAGTCAAGATTGTAACGAGGGCAATTTTCTCGAACTTGTTAAATTCATTTCAAAATATGATCAAATTCTAGCCGACCATCTGATAAATGCTAAAAGGAATGAAACTTATTTAAGTCATCACATACAGAATGACATCATTGAATCCATTGCCAATGAAGTTCTTCAGGGAATTCTATTTGAAGTTCGTTATGCTAGATATTATGCTATTATTCTAGATTCAACTATAGATATCAGTAGAATTGATCAATGCTCGTTTTCGCTCCGTTACGTTACCAAGTCGGGAGATATCGTTGAGCGGTTCATCATGTTCGACGAATTGGGTGGTGCAAGTGCCGAAGATTTCAAGAACTTATTAGGAATTCCCGTGAATGTACCGTTAATTTAAGTTCTACCCATGTTCTTAAAATAGATTCATCGATTGTATATGAGTGTAATGATATGTATGATATTACGCAAGAACTTTCTAAATTCTGGGATCTTGAGACATTGGGGATCCGAAAAAACGAAACTTCAGTTTATGACAAATTTATAGAAGATGTCAAATTCAATCGTGAAAGGTATGAGGTTCAACTACCCTTTAAAGAAGAACATTCGCTCTTGCCTGATAATTTTAACATTTGCCAAAATAGACTCGAAAAACTTTTGAAGCGATTAAAGTCTCAACCACAGATTCGCGAAGAATATGATAGAATTATCAAAGACCAGTTAAAGGATGGAACAATTGACATAGTTCCTGAACAAGAATTATCTACACCATCTGTGGGAAATGTACATTACCTTCCGCATCGTGAAGTAGTGCGAACTGACAAAGACACAACTAAGGTACGAATTGTGTATGATGCTTCGGCAAAAGTCAATAATTCCAGTCCAAGCCTTAACGATTGTTTATTCTCAGGACCGTCGCTCATTCCTTTAATTTTTGACATTCTCATTAGGTTTAGGGTAAATCGAATAGCTGTTATTGCTGACATAGAAAAGGCCTTCTTGAACATATCGGTTGTACCAGAACATCAAGACTCTTTGAGATTTTTATGGGTATCTGATCTAAACAGTGACAATCCAAATATCATTGTGTATCGGTTTACACGATTAGTTTTCAGTGTGACTTCCAGCCCTTTCTTATTAAACGCGACTTTAAGACATCATTTAAACTTATGTGAATCTGGCGAAAATTCGGACTTTATTCGTGAAATATCTGAATCGTTGTATGTTGACTATTTCGCGTCTGGATCTGGATCTGTAGATGAAACTTTTGAGAAATGTAAGGCAGTACGTAATATCTTTCAAGACGGAGCATTTAATATGCGTAAATGGGTATCAAACTCAGCAGAGTTACTACAACGGATTAACAATGACTTGTTATTTCAAGAGAAAATCGATAATTATTACAATTATAATCAAGAATCTTTCTCACATCCAAAGGTTTTAGGATTGATATGGGATAATAAATCAGATAACTTCATATATGACTTTTCTAAGATTGCTGATTGTAATGAATCGGACACTGTTACAAAACGAACTGTTCTAAGTATTGCATCGAAATTTTACGATCCATTGGGACTAATATCTCCGATTGTTTTGAGTTTTAAATTGTTGTTCCAAAAACTTTGTACTCTTGAAATAGATTGGGATGATCAATTAGATGATGACTTTGTATCTGAATGGAAAAATCTTTTATCTAAATTACAAAATACTAGTATTGTGGAGATACCTAGATGTTATTGTATTGACATTTGTGACAATTCTGAGATTGAACTTCATGTTTTCGGTGATGCTTCGGAACGAGCGTTTGGTACTTGTATTTATCTAAGGTGTAACCATGACACGTTTACTCATTCTAATTTATTAGCATCAAAGACTCGTGTTGCTCCTTTGTCAAAGCAGACAATGCCTCGGTTAGAACTCTTAGCCTGCCTATATCAGCACAGCTTGCTGTGAGTGTGGTGAAAGCACTACATCATTTAAACTTTGATCAAATATATTATTGGTCGTATTCTCAAGTGGCCTCGAGTTGGATTCGAAATGTCAACAAGGAGTACAAGCAATTTGTACAAAATCGAGTGACTGAAATAAGGAAAATTTCTACGATTGAAAATTGGAATTACTGTTCAACATCAGAAAATCCTGCGGATATCGCCTCTAGAGGAAGTACGTCTACGGAATTAGCCAACAATATCAAATGGTGGAATGGTCCTCAATTTCTGTTATTACCGAAAGAAGAAAGGCCGAATCAATCAACATTCGAACAAATTGAACAGTTTGATAATGAATTAAAAGTCAAATCTATGAGTGTGGTCTCATGCGTTGCCTCTTCGAAGAATAATCAGCCTAATCTGAATCTAGAACACATTATTCCTTTAACTAAGTTCAGTAGTTTATCCACTCTATTGAGAGTAACTGCCTATGTGTTACGGTATGTACATAACTTGAAGTGTTGCCTAAATCAATCACAATCTGATCACAAAGGTGATCTCAGTTTGGAAGAACTGAAAGCATCTGAAAATCTTTGGATTAAGGATATCCAATATCATATCGCGAGAGACGATAAATTCGAGCAAAGGAAAGTATCTCTAAATCTTAAGGAAGACATTAGTGGAATCCTTCGTTGTTACGGTCGAATTGAACATTCTAACTTGGAATATGATGCAAAAAATCCAGTGTTCTTACCAGAAAAACACTATTTTACCGACTTGCAGATTTTAAAATCCCATCAGGATGTAATGCACAACGGTGTGCAAGAAACGTTATCTCAATTGCGATCAAAATTTTGGGTTGTCCGGGGACGACAAGTTATTCGTAGTATTATATCTAAGTGTGTTGTCTGTAGGAGATTAGAAGCTAAATCATATGGTACTCCTATACAACCTCCATTACCAGCCTTTAGAATTAGTGATGATTTCGCATTTTCACATATTGGAATTGATTATGCTGGACCTCTCTTCGTTCGAGACATTTATTCTAAATCTGAGGATATGCATAAAGTTTACATTGTTGTCTACACATGCGCCAGTAGCCGAGCAATTCATTTGGATCTCGCTCCGGATGCTAGTTCTACATCGTTCATCAGAAGTTTTAAGAGATTTATTGGTCGTCGAGGAATACCCACATCAGTCATATCAGACAATGGAAAAACATTTAAAGGTGTCGAACTCAAATCATTTTTAAATTGTCAAAAAATATTCGTTGGCGATTCAATGTTGAACGTTCTCCATGGTGGGGGGGGGGGGGATTTTTTGAACGTATGGTTGGATCTGTCAAAAGATGTCTTAAAAAATCATTAGGAACTTCAAGATTGACCTATGAGGAACTTCTTACATTACTTATTCAAATAGAAAGTGTTTTGAATTCAAGACCTTTAACATATCTGTGTGAAGACGGAGGTGAAACTTTGACGCCTTCTCAACTTGTAATTGGTAGAAGACTTTTATCAGAGCCAGTCGAAACCTTAGAGCCAAATATACATGCATTATCTTCTTTCACTCGTCGTAAATACCTGAAAACTGTATTGGAGCATTTCTGGAATCGATGGAAACGCGAGTACCTGACTGAATTACGCGAGCATCATAAATTTAATAAATCCAAAGGCCAATCAGTGCGCGTTGGTGACGTTGTTTTAGTATTTGAGGACAAAATCCCTAGACATAATTGGAATATTGCGCGCATTGAAAGAACTTTAGAAGAACGAGATGGAAATATCAGATCAGCGGTTATAAGAATGTTAGACTAATCTGGAAAACCTATATTAATGAATAGACCTATACAAAAGTTGTATCCAATCGAACTTAATGACAATTAAAATTCTCTTATATTTTGAAATTTTGAAATCAATGTTGTCTTATTTGTTTATTATTTGCAGATATCTATTATTATTGACCAGGGTCAATAAGGGGGAGTGTGTTTCAGAATTGCATTGGACCTACTCTTTAATAGCTAAGATCAGGGGAAGCAACCTCGTTAATCTAGTAGCAAATCGTTTTAGTTTAGAGATTATTGTACTTTTACTTTTGGTTAGAGAGTATTGTTTACATGTGTACTTAATCTGCCATATTCAATTGGAATAAACCTATCTAAATCAATCTTTTTAAATCTCATCATCCTGTGCCTGTGGTTTGGATCTCAGTGCATCCAAGGAAACCAAAACAGTACCTGTATCTAGTGTAGAAATCACCAATAACAATGTATATTATTAGTATAATAACAGTACCTGTATCTAATGTAGAAATCACCAATAACAATGTTTATTATAACTATAATTACAGTACCTGTATCTAGTGTAGAAATCACCAATAACAATGTTTATTATTACTATAATTACAGTTCCTGTATCTAGTGTAGAAATCACCAATAACAATGTTTATTATTACTATAATTACAGTACCTGTATCTAGTGTAGAAATCACCAATAACAATGTTTATTATTACTATAATTACAGTTCCTGTATCTAGTATAGAAATCAGCAATAACTGTTTATTATTACTATAATTACAGTACCTGTATCTAGTGTAGAAATCAGCAATAAC
>JAUJPP010000005.1:43215802-43249504 GCA_030562195.1 Nipponacmea schrenckii
CACTGTTATGGAGCCAAAAATGTGCACAGAAAGACTGGAGTGGGCAACAAATTTCAAATTCTGGTCTCAATTGGCCTAAATTAGCATTCCCGTCGCCAAAAAAACATACCCCACAAGCCTATGTACCAATAACGTTACCTTTAAGGAGACAGTAAAGACGACGTCATAATAGCGGTATTCACTCTTATCGTTTCTTAGGTCGTGTTTTGTGTGCTCGGCCAGCGCTTAAGGGTGGTTACAACTAATTTGATGGTGATTTACCGAACGAAAAGCGACAAGGCAGTACTAGACACTCAAAACTGCTTACTCGCGTGGCTCCCACACTGACCGAAACGGCATTCAGCGTGAACCGAAAAGAAAATCGGACTTTGTGAGATGGAGAGAAAAAAAAAAGTCCCCCAAAGTTTTCTACATTTTCGCTTTAAACGATAGTCGAAATGATTCTAACCTTGAAAAAAACAATCAAGACCACGACGAGAGGTCCAAATCTCGTGAAAAACGTGATCTTCGGTCAATTTTCGGGGCTATTATCGTATAAGTTAAGCATTATGACGTCAAAAACACTGTTATGGAGCCAAAAATGTGCACAGAAAGACTGGAGTGGGCAACAAATTTCAAATTCTGGTCTCAATTGGCTTAGATTAGCATTCCCGTCGCCAAAAAAACATACCCCACAAGCCTATGTACCAATAACGTTACCTTTAAGGAGACAGTAAAGACGACGTCATAATAGCGGTATTCGCTCTTATCGTTTCTTAGGTCGTGTTTTGTGTGCTCGGCCAGCGCTTTAGGGTGGTTACAACTATTTTTCCGTAAAATTTACGGCAGAAGTGCTTGCTGCTAGGTTACCAATCTTTAATTGTAACAATTACGGAAAGTTCCGTTTATTTATTTTTTACAGAAACCTGTGAAACTGACGGAAGTAGTTTTTCTATATCATTTACAAACAATTGTCCGTAATTTTACGGAAATCTGTAAATGTAACAGGAATAGATTGGCAATAAGCAAATGGCACTTTAACCGTGAAGTCCACAATTTTTACGGAATTCTGTAAATTTTACAGAAAAAGATTGACAATCAGCAAACCGCACTTTAACAGTAAAAATCCCATATTTGTACGGTATTCTGTAAATGAAACAGAAGCACTACCAGCACTTTCTTAATCACAATTGACATGGAATGTATGGCATAAAAAATTATATCATAATACATAATTTAAACATACATTTATTCATCAAATACAACCAGTCAGAGTTAAATGTAAAAAAATTCTTATCAAAGGTCAAACTAAAACAATACTAATAACTTTTATTAAATTTATTATTAGAATAACAAAATTTATGTTAAATACTTTTCAGCCTTCAGTTGATTGCACAAAGGAGGTGTGTATTACATGTTTTGAATTGATACCAATTATCAACTTAAAAGAACATGTTTCACATTGTGCTAAGGTGTGTATGATTATCAACTAAGGTCCAGCCGATAAAATTTTAAGTTGAACAAGTAGCTATATATTGAAAGAATCTGTCATAAATGTCATTCACAAAATTTTCAATTGCTCCGAAAAGAAATATATATCTCAATCGATATTTAACAATCTTGTATTTTTTATAGGAACAAAGAGAAGATGTTTTACCTATATTAAAAAGGACCAAGATAGATCTAATATGCCGTTTTGCATGTGTCAAGGAGGTATTTGAAAGTTTTTATTTAAAATGTTGACATGTACCACCTTATTGTATGTTAACAACTCTTTGAAATCCCTAATTTTAGCAATGTAAAGGAGTTCTTTTTGTGTTGGAAATTTATATTTGAAAACATACAGTATTTAGCTTTGGTTGTCTGTTCACTTTGTTACCAGCTTCACATACTGAAATCACGTTTATACTAAGTTACAACAAAGCATGCTGAAAACACCAATTTATTTCATTTGTAAATATTATGAATATTTACCCATAAGACGTTTAATATGGAAAAATTACAGGATCATTAAAAAAGGGAAAAGAGGCTGTTACTGAGCTATTTTAATTTAAATTGGTATACATGTATATATTGATGATATCTCGGTCAAGTTCGAAAATGGAAATTATCGCATGAACAGTTTTTGAGTTATTGCCCTTGACTTAGTAAAAACGCGTCAAATTTAGGTTGTATCCACAATAGGGGCTACAGTTTTTATCCGAACTTAATGAAACTTGGTATACATGTATATATTGATGATATCTCGGCCAAGTTCGAAAATGGAAATTATCGCATGAACGGTTTTTGAGTTATAAACCTTGACTTAGTAAAAACGCGTCAAATTTGGGTTGTATCCACAATAGAGGCTACAGTTTTTATCCGATCTCAATGAAACTTTATTTAGGCAGACGGTCAGATAACCACGTGTCATTTAGGCAGTCATGAAGGCACGCTTTCAATTAGGCACACCTTCAATTAGGCATATACTCATTTAGGCACACCTTACACTATATCAACATTTATTTACGCACACTTTCAATTAGGCACGCATTCACTCATTTTCAGACATATCTCCATTTTGCTACAGTCTTAAATTGTATATTTTGTCACCTGGTAAGCTCACACACACAAATATCAAAGTAAGGTAAGTTCACTGATAAATTGCTGTGTCAAAATAACACTGTGCCTAAATGAGAAGTGCTTATCTGACCGTGTGCCTAAATGAAGTGTGCCTAAAGTACTGTGTCTAAATGAGGTGTGCTTGAAAAAGGTGTTCCTAAATGACTGCTTACCGACAATTAAACTACAGTCATACTGACACCGTTTAACCTTAAATTATCAGTAGGACACTTTTTGGTTATGGTGCGGATGGTAGTTACTATAATGCATTATAGATACATATAGCGTATTAGTAAGAATTGCTTCATTTTTTTTCAAAATATAAGGAACAAACTTATGTCATAATTATTTTGCTTGAAGATGATATTTACGTCATTTATAATTATTTTTTCATTGATTTAATGTGTATGATATAATTTCAAAACATGGTGTTTTTCTAAGGGAACACAATGAATAAATAGTTCTTATTCTGTTTGTGTACTGACGTAAGTAAATAAACCCACACAAATTAATTGTCTGTTGAAATCAACACTTGATCTCAAGGATTAGTCAGTTTGGTGTGAATAATAATAATTCTGAAGTAGATCTATCAGCATCAATATTCCAGGCAAAGGCCTCTATAGCTGAAGAAATAAGGCAATTAAGAAATAGAAAATAGGCTTGCATATCACTCGACTGAAATATATGTGGGATTATCGACACATTAGAAAATAAATGGAAGATGGACAAGGCTGTGGATCCGCTGTCAATAATCAAAGTTCTTAGCTTTTTACCTTCATACATTTGATCGAGAAAACTATTTAATTGTCTGACACAGTTTAACCTTAAAATTGTTGTTTAAATTGATATCCTAAGGGAAAATAATAAGAATTCTAATTGGCTTCAGATTCAGTTGTGTCCCGTGGGCATCAGAATGAATAAGGAGAATTTGATGGACAATTTGCTCCTAAATATTGATCTACAAACGAAGCCTACTTCAATGGTATGTTGCAATCATGACCTTAGCATTAAAGTTAATGCTGTAGCATTAATTTGTATATACATCTGTACCCCCAATTTATAATCATCTATACAATATTACCATTGAAACCTGGAAGGACTCGATAGAATCACAAAAAAAAAGCCGAAAGATGAAAAACAAAATTCTTATTTTTACAATATTTTCTTTTAGCTAGTGTTAATGTTATATCTCATAATTACTGTCCTTCGAATACAATAAGTTTTAAGTTTCACTGATTTCATTTACTTTAATTCATCTCTAAATATAATTTACTACTGATTTTCTTTGAAATAACATCTTTTAATATCAGATGAAATATTAAGAACATACGTTATAAGGTGCTGTTTTATATCCAGCAATTTTGCCCGAATATGGACCTATCCATTTCTCGGACGTGATATATTTGTATTAGATAAAGCTTAGTGAATCATCACATAAACCGAGTGACTTGAAGTAAAGCAGAGTTATTTGTGCACGTCTGGGTTCGATTCATATCCAACAAACAACTGTGCCTGACTGTTAACTGACCATAATTTATGAATTGCGCCCCCTCAATTTACACGCAGCCTTCGAGATATACGAAGGACAGATAATATCGATGTGGAGCAAACTTAATAGCAGCTGTTTATAATAATGTCTGCTTTTATACAAGTCGATATACTGATAATACTCTACCTAATACGTTATTACTGACCACTTGTCACATTTATCTTAGAAATAGGTTACTGGAATTTTCTTCGAAGGCCACAGAATCAATGAATTCTTGGATTTGCATTCCTTAACATTTTGCTCAATTTGTGTTGTTCACTAAACCTTGGCCGAATTAATCTTATCGAGCAAAGATGGTTATGGCAAATGCATTATCATGAGAAGGTGGTAAACATCTCAATATTCAGGACCATTACATTTATTTTATTTTTTCGTAGGTCGACATGAATTGTTTCTGCTTAAATTAATGAATACCATGTACCGAAATCTAGAGAAATGTGTCCCTGGACTTATCTGAATCTTTTGACTTAAAAATTAATTGATATACGCCAAAACTATTTTAAAAACTTACGTAAATCATAAAGTCCCTTTTTAATATAGTAACAACATTTATTATTCAGACCGCTAAACTCAATGGTGTATATATTTTTAAGATAATTTGTAACCAAATGAAGGGAAGACATTCAAGATATAAATCAAGTTGCCAGTCCTGTTTATTTCATTTAAATAAGACCCTCTAAAAACAACTTGGTGATAATAATTTTCATTTCGAACACGAATACAGCGGGATCAGATTTGGGTCAACTAGGATTTGAAGTAGCTCAGCTTTCAGGACTGCTTTCAAGGCAGAACATTTAGGGGATGTACAGCTTTTAGGACCAAGTCCTTGGTAGTAGAACCAAAAATTGCTTACTAGCAATAGATGATGTTGCTTACTTCAAAGATCAAGGCCAGGAGGTCTTATTGACCATCTCTAGATACCAAGACCCGGAGCTCGTTGACTTAGCTCCTATGCCTCTTTTGAGCTTCTTTATTGTTATTTATTTACTTATAGACTGTCCTAGATATCGTAGACTAAGAACTAGTCCACACACCTGCCTGGTTTAATCTCAACCAGAATCTAGTTTCTTCCCTTCGTGATAAATGATCAAAGGTATATTTTTGGTTACATTTATTTTTAAAACTTTGATAATCAGCAATGATGCTAATTATAAAGAAGGTTTTTTTATTTATTGCGATTAAATTAGGATTGGGAATACTTTTTTCTAAACCGTCAACTACATCTAAACCTATTCAGTTATAAAGGTATGATTCTTAGATATATTCAGATCAAGAACATAAAATCTCATTTTAAACTAGAAATGATCTGAAAATCTTCAAGACAAAAAATTTATCTTTATCATTGTTATATGTTGGAAATCAAAGAATAAACTGTGGTATTTCAATTTCTACTATTGTTAGATATAAACTCTCCTCTTTATTTACAAACTTCTCATTTCATTACTTCACTGGGATGACAGAATGAATATCTTATTTACTTGTATCTACTTGATCAAAATAAATATGATTTAAAAGGTTTAATGAAAAATACAAATCAATTTGAACTAGTTTTGATGTTTGAGAGGACATATTTCTCTACAATTACGCGTTTAATTTGCTTAAATCTGTTCAGTAGTATTCTTACGCCTAACAAAAACAATATCAATCTAAGATTTTTACGTAAACTTTTAAATAATTAAATTAATTATTGGATTTTTAAGTTTAAACATTCAGATATGTTCAGGGACACATTTCTCTAGATTGTGGTGTGAGGTTTTCATAAATTTGAGCCAAAAATATAATTCGGCTTACAACAATAAAACGTCCTTCAATGTTTTACAAACTGAATTGAAACCTTTACCTAACCAGTATATTTTAAAAACAAGGCGCCAATAAAGTTACTAATAAAAAAAATATTTTCCATAACCATATTGTAAGAATCCACCAACCCAGTCCATTTTAAAAACAAGCCCAGGGTTACGTATTTTTAATTTCCTAGAAGCCATAATTAAGAGCTAAATTTAGACCTTTTATATGACAATTACATGAAAAAATTAAAATAATAATTAATTTTAAACTGATTCAAAACGAGAAATTCTGAGAAACTATGATATCAACTGAAAAACTAAGAAGTCAACCGAGGAACTATGCTTTCAGCAGATAAACTATGGTATTAACTTAGAAAACTATGATATTTTACTTAGATAACTATGATATTTACTTCCAAACTATACTATTCACTTCCAAAGCTATGGTATTAACTTAGAAATGGAGAATGACTACTCTGAAACAAGTTTTTGTTAAACTCATGTTTAACAGAATAAAATTGTAAAGGTAATATAGGAGAAACTGTGGTATCAACTTAGAAACAAAGGAATCAATTTAGAAACGAGGGTATTAACTTCAAAAACAATGATTTTCACTTCCAAAACTATAATATTCACTTCCAAAACTATGGTCAAAACTATTGCATTAACTGAGAATCTAGAAATGGAAGATAACTACTCTTAAGTTAGTTTTGTTTACTTACATCTTTGGTGTCTTATCTTTTTAGTTATGATGTGAGTGTATAATGTTTTATCAATGATTGATATTACTGTAAAATTCAGTATCAAATCAATTTATTGGTATTGGAATGTGTATATTGTGTTATTCTTTAATTTTTGAATAATATCACTACTTACCGGACTCTAGTTCTATACTTTCTGGAATCCTGTTAACTTTCTGGAATCCTTTCCCTTTTTTGAATTCAGAGTTAATAATCGGGCAACAGTCTCATGTTTTGTCAGATTATCTTTTACGTTCAAAAGATCTTGGTTAAAACAGTTGATAGGTACTGATGTAGATGACAAGTTGACGTCGTTTACATCCAACTGAAATAGGAAATTAAAATCACTGGATATAAAAATATACTATCCAATTTCTGATGTATATTCCCATCCAAAAATTTATGGTTCTATTTCGTTTATAAAAGGCAACAGAAAAATAGATTTCAATTCCATTAGTAAATTCCTCACAGAATTGAACTGAGAGAACACTTACAATTCCCAATTGAAGTTTGTTGTTCTTTATTCTGTACGTCTAATTTTTCTCTTCCTTTTTGGCTTGAATTATCAATTCGATCTTCTTTGTAGACTTCCTTTTTAGCTCAAATGGTGTTGACATGTAAAGAAATATAAGGATTGTGTACTAATATATGAAAACCAATAACGTCATTTAAACATAGAAAACTCTTTTTTTTAAACTCTAAGTTTTTTAAAACTTAAAAGGGTCAGTGTACAAATGATCAAAAGTTACACCTGAAAATGTTTCAATAATTTTGAGTTTTATAACATTAAATGAGTTTTAGCGTTTACAAATTTACGGTTAGATTTTACGGGGTTCAAACTCTCACATGCGAAATGATTTAGGAGTAAATATAAAACATGAAGCTTTACTAAATAATATCTACCTCAAAATGTCCATATAACTTATTTCTTGTTGATATCCTTAATGGCGGTTTAAACGCCCTGTACTGCTAAGGTAAAGATTTGAATATGTTGAAACAATAGTATGGATGAAAAATGTTTAGATAAAGCTCACTATAGTGGACAAGGATTGGTTGGTAGTGATTTGTGCTCAGATAGCTCGGTTCAGATTCTGCTGGTTTGAAATTCTGAACTTTTGATTAGTTTGTTTGGATTTTGATCCAATCAGAATAAACACTGTATGTGCTAGGTTTTTTATTTGAAACAATCAAACAGACTGTAATGAAAAAGACAGTCTAAAGTTTTTTTTTCAATTAATCCATTCAAATATATTTTTCTCTCAATAAGTAAAGTGGTGAATGCATTCCAATTTTCAGATGGGGTAGAAGGCCGGGATAAAGGTCGGACTCTGGAAGAAATGAAATGATATGAATTTCTCACATATTCTTCTAACGCTTAATCTCGTCTTTCCATTATTATATCACACTTGGTATTTTAATCAAAATTGCGCGTTTAAAAATTTTATAATTTCTTCTATACTAAACTGTGCTTGTTTTTCTCTAAATCGAAATAGGGTCTCGGGGGATAATTCGATTTGTGTTATTTTGATAAATATAGTATCTATCAACGATAGCCGAAATATATATGGAAACCGATTTTTGAATTTTGATTTTGATTTTGATTTTTTTACGATTAAAATTTTAAAAAAACTTTGAAGGGTCGTATACTGTGACGTTGACCTTTGGCGAATTTTTGACCTGTACAAATGTGATAGCTCTCGAGAAGTTCTATCCAATGATATATAAAGCTTTATGGTAAGATGTATACTTCCGCTTTTATCGACATTTGAAAATTGCGAATTTTTCCTATAAAACAATCTGTTTAATGTATGTTGCATTTGGGCGATCTACAAGATATGAGTTTCAGCGATCCGAATTTATTTTTTAGTTTAATCGTTCTACATCCAGTTAAAATGACTCAAAGTTATTATATATGTTAAATAAATGGAATTTTGGTTTATTTCCTGTTGTGGGTGATGTAAATATTGAAATTTGAACGAAATTACAACCTTTAGAATTTTAAATTTTACCTCTTATTCAACAATAATATACAGTTGAGGGGAACTCTATTCAATATAAATTTAAAATGTTAAGCCGCGCTATTTATGTGGTGTCTCAATGTTGTACCCTGGCGACTTAAGACAACTACGATGTGTACTTTTGGTTTCATCGCCATCTGAAAATTGTGAATTTAATATATAAATATGCGTTTGGGCGACTTACATAATATGAGTCTCGACGATCTGGATATCTTTTTAGATTAAACGACCCTCTATCCAATTTTTATTATGATTTTAACTTATTATCTATCTTAATGGTGATGAGGCCTAAGGATGGGGAGGAGCAAAGAGGGGGAAAGGGGGAAAAGGTGGGTATGGGACTGTTTGTTAAGAAATAAAAATCCATTTATAATGCACATTTTTTTTTAATAAACGCTTTCTGTATTTTGCTTAACGAACGAATCCCTGGATTCAACGCACTGCTTCAGTGCCGTTAGGCGTACGGCTCTAGTTTGTTTTCGGTTTTCGGTCAATTCTGCTAATTTCATTACTTTTGTAGCTGACTTTTTTCATTTTCCATCTTGAAATGTCAAACTTTTGTAAAATTCAAAATGGGGCCTCAGGGGATAAAGCGATTTTTGTTATTTTTTCATATCTTATGACTAGAGTCGATTGTGTAATCATAATTTGGGAGCCCACTTTCTATAGACACCCGCGCTCCGATAGCTCAATAAATGATTCTATTTTACACTCTATTTCACTTGCATCTACTTCCAACATTAATAATATTTTCATATTTGCTGATTTTAACATGTTTTCAAAAAAATCCTCTTTTATCCATGGCGTTATATTTTTGATTTTAAACAGCTTATATCTGATCCTACTCGAATTGATACCAATGGCACTAGAACACTCCTTGATCTTATTTTAACACATTGTACAAGTCTTGTTTCGGAATCTGGTTGTCTGGCTCCATCCTGTAGTGATCATTGCCCTGTGTATTGTCGGCTATCATTTAAATCTCCTCATATATCATCTTTTAAACGCACTCTCTGGAATTATGAGGAGACAAACTATGATAATTTAAGACGAGACGTAGGGAGTACCAACTGGGATGCCATTGTTGACAAAAAAAATATTGATAACTCGGTAACTTTATTCACATATTCAAGTATTGCAAAGAAAAATGTACAAAATAAAACCGTTACAATAAGACCCCACGATAAAGCTTGGATGAATAACACGATTAGAAACATGAGCCGGAAAAAAAATAAAATCCATCGGAAAGCTGTCAGATCGAATTCTGAATCAGATTGGCATAACTTTAGAAAAATTCGGAAAACTTACATTAATTTGATTCGTAAATGCAAAAAGGATTATTTTGATAAACTCGACAATAAAATTAACTTAAAGGGCAACTTTGGAAACAAGGATTGGTGGCAACTTGTTAATTCACATGTGAATAACAGATGTAACCCAAAAGGCGGGATCCCGCCACTTGTCAATAATGGCAAACCGGCTGTTATTTGAGTGACAAGGCGGAATTTTTTTTATATCTCAATCACAACTGGACACTTCAAATGCACCTCTCCCAATCTTAGAACAAAATCACAATTCACTTTGCCAAATACACCTTACTTTTTGAGGAAGTTAAAGACATAATTGAATGTATCGATGTAACTAAAGCCTCCGGACCCGATCATGTTAATGGAAAGTTACTAAAATCAATCAAATCTGAAATTTCCTCCCCTCTCTGCACTCTTTTCAACCTTTCCCTTTCACTAAAAATCGTACTTACCTTATGGAAAACAGCAAATGTAACAGCTATTTTAAAAAAGGGCGACCCTTCAAATTGCAGCAACTATAGACCTGTTTCTCTTCTCAGTATTACTATTTCTCGACACTTGATAAAGAATAATATTTCGAAAACCGGTTCGTATCATTTATGTAAGTTTTCGTTTTGATATTTTTTTTTCTACATCATTGTTATTGTTTTTTATTTAATACATTTTTTCGCATTTTTCACTTATATTTTCATCTTACTTTCCAACACCCACTTCGTCTTCTTTTGCATACCTGGATCCCTACAGTTTCCGCTAACATATAAAATTCACACGTATTTAAATACAACTGAACATTCCCCGTCTAACCTAGACTTTTTTTCATTATGCTCCGCAACTTCGACAACCACTGGCAAATAGCCAGACATCGCAATTCTAATCGCCAACCAAACCAACATCACGTACCCTACAACGGTCCAGTATTCCATAGACCTCTACCACCTACCAATCGCCGACAACCAACCAATCCAGCCATTTACATTCCAACCCACCACAGACCAACCTACAACACTGCCTATCCATCCAGAGATAACCATCGACCTGTCCACAACACAGCCTACCCATCCAAAAATAACCACCGACCTCAACAACATCAGAAACGCACACCAACCCACAGACGCCAACCATTTCCCACTCATAAGGAGGAAGAACCCTTTGTTAGGGTATTTTTCCAAGTTTTGCAGTGTCTCCATCATTTGGCAATCCTTACCATTCAGCAACAAGGCCAACCAGCGTTCACCTTCAAACGCAAAGTCTCTGAGTTGGATAGTTTTATCCGTCCATCAATGAAAACATCAGCTGTCGACGCGAATATTAGATCCCTCAATCGGACATGGCTCTCAAAGGTAACGCAGGCTCTGATCGATCATTATCAAACCACCCTTCAAGAAAAACTCAACTTCATCTGAACCAAGTCTTTATCGCAACCAGCCATCGACCGCATTATTTCCCATGCCCTCTCGTGGGCCCGTCGCTCCTATGGGGAACGTCTAACTCAACCTGTGATTGCCAAATTCTACCAAACTATCATCGAAACCAAAGCCAGAGTAACCATATCCCTACCAACTGAAATCGAGATTGATCCACAGACACCTGCACCAACAAGAGTCACCACCATGTCGAACCAAACACCTAAACGAGCCCGCAGTTCACTATCCCCTAGTCCAGCAAATGTTGGTAAACGTTCTCGTAGAGAGGGCACCCCCCTTCTCTCTTCCCTTTCAGATTCCTCGCCTACACCATCAGAATCTTCACCACGTGACCCAGGTTCAGCCGACCTATCTGCCTTCTGTAAATTTTTGGTTCAACAAACCATCCCAAAATCTCCAACCAAGTCAAGTCGTGTACCCGGACCTTCTCCACCTAGAACCAGATCTCAGACCGTACCCAATTCTACATTCTTAACAACTACCAAACCAGTACCAACCACCCCATCAACAACCATTATATCCGCTACCAAATCCTTTTATCACCAAACCAAGGACAAATTATCATGGAATCTGCCTGCTCTACAGAAATCTACCTTAATTATTGGGTCCTCAAACCTCAACCGAATTACCAAAACAGCTCCCGACACCGAAATACACTCATACCCTGGTGCTCAAATCCATCACATCCAGTCCATTCTTGAATCTTACGACCATGATCATAAACCAGCTAAGGTCATACTGCATGTAGGCCTCAACAATCGCGATCAGTTAGCCAAAACTACATTTAACCAAGCCCAGAAATTAATTGCCACAGCCAACCAAACCTTTCCTAGCTCAAAGATCATCTTCACATATGTGCCTATCTCGAATAAAATTTCTAAGAAAGCCCAACAGAATCAGAAGACATTCAACGATATGATGATGAACTCCGACACTGAGAACGCAACAATCCTTTCACCCTATGAAGAAGAATTCGAACCAGTTGATAATCTCCATTGGTCTCCGGAAACAGCCAACAATATCTACTTGTTTTGGATACACCAGCTTCAAGCACCGGGTAAGCCTTTAAACTAAATACTGGGGATGAAAATATTGAGAGGCCGCCGCTAGGCCAAACCGTTGTTAACTTAAGCCGAAAAATTCTCACACCCCTCCAGCATTCAATCCTAGACCGTGGACTTAAATTTATTCCGACTCCTAAATTATCTAACCTTCATTATCTTCAACCGTCTATTCAACGATTTCAACGTAATCTCAGTTGTACATACCTTTTTCGAAACCACCCTCCACGTGGTGCTCGAACAATGTTTATTCCTAAATCCACGTGGAAACCACCTAAAGCCGCCATTCATCCTGAAATATTAAACGTATTTGCAAGTATGAATAACCAAACATCAAATCTTTCCATAACACACGAGAAGCCTAATCTCACGCGAGTAGAACGTGAAGCGTTAAATTTACTTAAAAAGACGATAGCATTGTAATTAAAAAGAGTGATAAAGGTTCATGTTGCGTTATTTTACCGGAACCAATTTTTAAAGAAACTGCTAATATGATAAACAATATCCTTGCCGATTTAGTTAAAACATGTCATTTAAAACAGAAACAATATGACTATCTTTCTGCCAAACCTGATTGCCGTGAGAGACACTTATACACTTTGCCTAAAATTCATAAAAATCCTATCAATGATTAGTTCATGCCTAATAGAATCCTTAAAGGCCGCCCGATTATCTCTGACTGTGGTAGTTTGTCGTATGCAGTGTCAGAATACATTGATCATTTCTTACTACCACTAGCATGTCAACATCGAGCCTACCTTAAAGACACAACTGACTTTGTCAGTCCCTTCAAATGCTATTTAAATTTCTATTGACGTAACTTCTATGTATACCAATATCGACAACACTACTGGCCTAATGGCAGTTCGAAAAGCTTTTAATAGAAACCCAGACCTAGATAGACCCGACGATGCAATTCTACAGCTTTTAGAGATTTGTCTTAGCCGCAATGATTTCACATTTAATGGTAAAACATATCTACAAACCTCAGGTACAGCCATGGGCAAACGATTCGCCCTTCATCCGCAAACCTTTTCATGGCAGAGTGGGAACGTGAGGTATTACCCCTTTGTCCATTTGACCCACTTTTTTATGGACGCTTTTTAGATGACATTTTCATGGTTTGGACTTACTCCATAGAACAATTTTGGCAATTTTTTTAAATCCTCAACAACCACCAACGGTCCATCAAACTAACGGCCAACGTCAGCCACAAAAGCATAGATTTTCTCGATACTACTGTGTTTAAAGGAGATTCCATAGCAGAGACTAATAAATTAGATATTAAAGTATATTTCAAAGAAACCGACACTCATCAACTTTTGCATAAGAGTTCATTTCATCCAAAACATACTTTTTCTGGAATAATTAAGTCACAAGTTTTACGATTTCACCGAATTTGCACAAGATCTTCTGATTTCAACCAAGTCTGTACGATTGTTTTCTCAAAACTGAAAGAGTGTGGATACTCCAAACGATCTTTACGAAACATAAAAAATTCCACCTTAGCACAGATAGCAGCTAAAAATAGACTTTATGGCGAAGTAGCTTAAGGAGTGCCCCGTGTATGTCAACCAGATGCAAAACATGTCCCTTTATATCAGAAACTCATTATTTTCTAATTAACTCTACGAATAAAAGATACCCGATCCAAGAGCACATTACATGTGAAAACTCGAATGTAATATACTTAATTTCATGTAAAAAATGTCCCAAGCAATATATCGGGGAAACAAAGGGAAAAAATTACGCACTCGTTTTAATGCTCACAGATCAGATATTAAATTAAAAAAAGACAAGCCTGTTTCTAATCATTTCAATCTTGATGACCATTCATTTGACGATCTCACCCTAACCCCAATTGAGCGCATAGAAATCGACTTGCCCGAAGATGAATCTACCAAATTCCGTCAATCTAGAGAAGCCCATTGGATTGAGACATTAAATACAGCAAGACCCATAGGACTTAATATTCACCACAGTGTAGGCATAGCACCCTTTGTAGTTCCCTTCAATACAACCACTAATAAAGCAAGCAAGATAGTTCAAACCCACTATAAGAGTCTTCAAGAGAAATTTCCTCATGTCTATAAACAGAAAATGATAGTGGCATATTCAAAAAATCAGAACTTAAATGACAACCTTGTTCATAGCAAACTAAAAACAATCTGTACTTAACAGGTACTATACTTCTCGCCCATTAGGCGAGTTATTTTTTCTAATTCAGATAAGAAGGGAAGAAAATCCTCCAACAGATCCAGATCCCCATTTCTCAATAGAATATTTGCTCCATCCTAGGCCTGTACATCTGGGAGATTTAATCCCTCCCTTCCCCGAAATCTCTTATTACTAATCTGCAACGCGGTTTTCTACACGGTGAATCCACTATCTATCAACTAATTGACCTTAATCACTTCTTTTGTCAAGCCATAGACCAAGAGCAGTATACCAGGGCAGTGTTCTGTGACATCAGCAACGCTTTTGACAGAGTGTGGCATGCTGCACTCTGTCATAAGCTTCAAGCTGCAGGTATCAGGGGAAGTTTGCTCCAGTGGTTCCAAGACTATTTGAACAACAGAGTACAGAAAGTTCTTGTCACCGTAGTATCCTCTGAGACTAAAACTGTTCCCGCTGGTGTTCCACAGGGCTTGATCATATTTAATATTCAAAGGAAAAAGTTGATCTTAGTGTTCAGGTGATTTGTTGTTTACAAGGATAGGGCCCTAAAAATGTTTTTATGTTATAGTAGAGAAGTTAAGAAATACAAAACTTTTTAAATCGGTGAGAAACTTTTTGCCATATATTGAATTTCTGTTGCAAAATGGAGTCATTTATTAGATAATTCCCTATTGACGTCACAGTGTACACTATGGCACCACAGTAAAATCATTGTTGTTAAAATTAAAAACGTTGTAGCTTTTGACCTAGTTAAAATATCTTGATTCTGTTTTTGGTTGAATAATACAGTGAAATATATATTATGCAGTTTAACTTTAGCGATCGTCGTGTAAGCAACCATTATACATATAAACGATCATTATGAGTATGACCCGGTGACCCCGTCAGCAGACGTCAGATGACGGCGGTGGCATCACATTCTGTTTGCAAAATATTAATGAAAATGGTTATATTTCAAGTTTTATTGTATCTTGTGTGGGTAGGAAGGTATCGTACTGATGTAAAATATAAGAAACAATGTAGAGGAATTAATATTCTATTCATTCAAACATGGAAGTCAGTAATACTCAGGAAGTACTCATTGCGCATGTGTGACATAAATATCAATATAGAGTATAGAGTATAGAGAGTAATTCTTACCAAAATACAAATACGACTATACCACATATTCCCCACAGGATAAATAAAACTTAACCTTTGGAATTAAGTAGATTAAGTAGTCAACTATTAAATAATTCAGAATAATATCACAATTGTGATCAGTGTTAATATTTAACTTTATATTCAAGTTTTGTATGATAATATTTAAAACAATCAGGCATACACATTGGCAAATTACAGTTTTCACAGTACCAGTTTGTTTGGTGACGATTTCCAGATTCTCTTTCACTACAAACTACACAATCTGGGTTGTATTTTTTGTTGTCGTATTTCGAGGGTAAATGTCTTGCCACTAAACATTGCGCACGTACTTGGTTTTCCTTGATTTGGCTCTTAACGGGTAATCTTTTCTCATGCAAAATTAAACTGTCAATAACACTCCTTCTAAATTTCACTTGATCCATTTTTATTGTAGGTTGGTCTTCAAGAAATAAAATGAAAGCATTTACTAAAGCGGTTTCTGTTATAAAATGGTAAATAACTTGGTACCATTTTTGACTTTTGTGCGGGAACTGGTAGTAGGAACATAATTGGTCAAACCTGTCAACACCTCACATATACTTGTTGTAATCTTCAACTAGAGCTGGTTTCTTGAGGTTTCTCACTCCATTCCCTATCTTGTTTCTCACTTCCTTATCCACAACACTACTATCATGAAAAGTAGAGATAGCATTTACCCGGGCTGTGTCTTGCCATGTTGTCAGTAAAATGTTGCCTTTCTCCCAAAAAACAGGGTTGTCGCCTTTCTTTAACTTTACAGTTTGTAGATCCACTGGCAAACCCTTTCTGTACTGTACCACAAGCTCCAATATTCTGATGAAGTAAATAATCTAATAGATTTGGAGATGAAAAAAAATTATCCATAAAAAACTTTGTATCCATATAGATCTAATCCACTTAACAGTTCTTTGACGACTGAAAATCCAAGTCCATTTTCTCCACTCTCTGTCTCTTTGCCAATATAAACTTTCCATTTCAAATTAAATCCATTTACAGAATCACATAACGACCAAATCTTGATTGCCCATTTATTCGGCTTGTTGGGCATATACTGCTTGAAGCTGACTCTGCCTTTAGATTTCCTCATAGTTTCATCAATAGACAAACATCTGTGCGGCTGATATACTCCAACATATGTATCCTTAATCAATGTAATTAAGGGTCTAACTTTAAACAGGCAGTCAAAACCAGGCTGTCCTTTTACAACTTGTAAAGAATTGTCATTGAAATGAAGAAATGAGCGAAGTAGCTGAAATCGGTTGCGGCTCATAACGTTAGAGAAACTCACTGTTTATGTCAGCCACCATTCGTCCCAATAGCTTTGAAGAGTTGGTTTTTGACATAATCCCATAGCAATTTCCAAAGCAACAAATCTTTTCATCTCATCTTCTGTTGTATCCTTCCACTTTAGAAATCGAGATTGAGGCTGCAAGTCTGCTGTATGATCAAAGTACTCGAAAGCATAACGATTAGTTTCTTCTGACATGATACCAAAAATTGACTGAGGAAAGAACTTGAAAAAATAATCAACTGGACCTGCATTTTCTAAAATGTTTTCTCTGAGGCCAGGAACACCATCAAAATCAGTGTCAAATTTATCAGAAAAGGACTCATTACCATGCAATCTATGCCATCCATCTCGTGTCAAAACATCTGAAGGCTGACCATCTCCGGACTGCAAACAAACATCAACATCAGAAGTATGATTTTCTTCAGTGGAAGAAGGGCTATTTTTCTTGTCACCTTCGCCTTCGGTCCATTCATCGTCTGATTCAGCACATTCAGATCCACTGTCGGCAAAAATTGCCGCTAGCACCTCTTCTTCATTGTGGTAACTTTGTCGTTTCGTCATTGAACTCTAACTATTGGTTGACTTCGGTAGGAGATTAATAACGTTCGATTTTCCAGAATAAAACCGCTGCCTTCTAGTGTCCAAACGGAAAGCAGACGTGTAAACAAACAAATTTCATTACCTCCCTTAGATATGACTACACGCACTACAAACTTGTGGACATAATATTAATGTCGGGAAAAAATTGCCGCTAGCACCTGTTCACCATAACGTTAGCCTAATTTAACGTTTCGCCATTGAACTCTTAAAATATATCAACTTCAAAGATCAATTACTTTCGATTTAACAGAATAAACTCGTGGTATTTTGTAGCCAAAACCGAAGATAGACATGTAAACAAACCATTGCGACATCTATTTCATTACCTGCCTTAGATATGACTACACACACTACAAACAAGTTGACGTTATATAAATGTCGAAAACTTTCGACACTTGGCATTGTAACGTCAAAACCCGTTGTCGAAAACTTTCGACGGCTGGCAGCGAAAGGGTTAATTGGAATTAACTTGATTTTAGTAACTGTTTAAAAACATTAATGTTGAAACTTAACTTACAGAAGCCTGAAGTCCAGACAAAGTAGGCCTTACCTACATAACCAATATCATAATAACAATTCAACTTGAACACATGAAACATGTGAACTTAATCTGCATATAAATGAACATAATCCCTTAAATATGCAGGAAGATTTCTTCTCCTTCTGGGATATCTTCTATTATCAACATTAGGGTTCTCATCTTAATTGTACCCTTGACCTTCATTATGATCATATGCTCCAAAATCAAACAAAAGTGTATCGGTATCCTTTTCATCCTTGTCAACTCTATGATCTTCAGGAAGTCTACATTTAACAATATCATTTCTATGCCATCTTTTTCCCCCCTTTAACAGTTATAATATCACCTTTAATATCAATTATCTTAATTGGATTAGAGTATTTAGAACCCAATTTATGTTTACCTCTGAAATTTTTTACCTTAATTCTAACAATTCCATCTATATTGAATTTAACTTTTTCGACATTATGTTTTTTTATCATACCATTGTTTCATATTTGACTGTTTCTTAGCTACGTATTTAGATAAATTATTATGATATACATCTTGAACATTTTTACTATAAGATTCGGGAGGTTGAATAGCAGACAATTTAGTTCTCATTTCTCTACCTGTCATTAAATAATAAGGAGTACAATTAGTAGTAGAATGTTTTGTCAAACGAATAGTTTTTAATACAGTGCGTAAAGCAGTTGCAAAAGTCGTTTTGTCTCCCATGTTTGCTTGAATCAATGACTTAATCGTCCCATTTAAACATTCGATGGCCCCATTAGTTGCTGGATAATAAATTAAATATACGTCACATTCGCACCCCAAATTATCAAGAAAATCAGTAAATTCATGACTAATAAATTGAGTACCATTATCTGATGTTTAAAGTTTCAGGTATGCCCCAAACAGAAAATAGTCTATCTAAAAATTTAATAACAGTATTTGAAGTTATTGTATCAGTCATTAAGCTTTCTGGCCGCTTGGAATAGTAGTCTATAATGTTAATCAGAAATCTTGAGGTTCACTCTCATAAGGTCCTTGTATATCAATAGCTAAATCACGCCAAGGTTGGTCCGAATTTATTTTAGGCACATGTAGCAAGTATTGACAAAATTTTCGACATCTTTATCCATGCCGTACCAATAAGCAACACGACGTAAAGTTTGTTTTGTTTTCACTATACCAGGGTGTCCAGTATGACCTAATTCTAATATTTGTTTCTGTAGGCTATTTGGTATAACTACTGTACGTTCATTTCTGCCAATGCACGAATCTCCAAAAATAAAAAACTCATCTTTAATATTGTAGAATGGCATCACATTCTTGTCGATAGCACTTTTATTTGGCCATTTTGTATTCAAATACTGAAGCACTACTTTTAAAACAGGATCCTTCGCAGTTTCCCTAGCCACAATACTAGGTGATATCTGAATTGTATCAGTAGTAAGAGAATTACACAAAATGATTTCATCAATAGACATATCACAATTTTCACTTTCACTATTTTCATTCACTTTTCGCAATCTTGATAGGCCGTCCGCGATAATGTTGGATGATCCCTTTTTTATAAGACATGGTAAAATTATAATCAAGTAAAGTTGCAGCCCATCTGGCTATTCTGGCTGGCTTATGAGTAGTGGAACGAGTGATCTATGATCTGTAACTAGGTTGAAGGGTCTACCTTGTAAATACCGGTTCCATTTTTTAACAGCCCACGTACATGCCAGGGCTTCTTTTTCACCAATACTGTAGTTTCTTTTGGTTGTAGATAAAAATTTCGAAGCAAAAGCTACTGGTCTAATTTCTCCATTATCTTGCTGTTGTGATAATTCAGCCCCTAGAGCATAGTTGGAGGTATCACAGGTAACATACGTTTTAGATCAGGTTGATAGAATGCAAGCACTGGTGGAGATATAAATAATGTTTTCAATTTATCAAATGCATTTTGTTGAGTATATGTCCATTCCCACACACTGTTGGAACGAACTTATTTCCGTAAGGGCTCAGTCATGTCACCATAATTCGGAATAAAATGTGAATAGTGATTATAAAAACCTAAGGTACTTTGTAATTCTTTTACATTCTTGGGAGGAAGGAAATCTTTGATAGCCTGAACATTGTCAGATAACATGTGCACTCCTTCACAGGAAATTGAAAATCCAAGTCATTTGACTTTCGTAACTTTAAAGAAGCACTTATCTGGGCTTAATGTCAATCCATTGTCTTGTAAGCGTTGAAGAACCTTTTGTATTCTATCATCATGTTCTTGTTCATTTTCTGCAATAGAATGATAAGAATATTATCTAAAAGGTCATAAACACCGTTGCAACCAGCTAAAATAATGTCCATCATTTTCTGAAACGATCCAGGAACATCTGCTAACCCAAATGGAGATTTTGTGTATTTGTATAGACCAAAAGGGGTTGTGAATATGGTAAGCTCTTGTGTATGTGAATGTAAAGGGTACTGGTGATAGGCTTCATTCATGTCCAGTTTAGTAATAAACCTGGCAGACTGTATAGAGCTGATCAACGTTTCAATATTAGGTAAAGGGTATTTCACTGGAACAATGTTTTTATTTACAGTGCGTAGATCAACACATAGACGTAGTTTGTTATTTCGGCGTTGAAACTAAACTAAACTAAAGGACTCACCCATTCAGCATGTTCGACTTCGCTTATAATATCTTTCTGCAGTAGTTTGTCTATATCTCCCTTAAATTCTTTCTCTAAGGAAAATGGTACTGATCTTGGCTTATGTGCGAACGATACGGTTGTGGGGTTCATATTTTAAGGCTCGGCCAAGGCCTGTGAAAACACTTGGACATTCAGATTTCAATGCAGCGAAACTCTCAATGCGATTTACAGTGATGTAGTTTCAATCAGTTGAAGTGTTCGTAGAATTATTAACCTGGATGGTCATCTTCAAGTCTGTTATTAAATCTAAACCAAGAATAGAGTCGCCTTCAGGAACAACATAAAATGTACCAATGGTTTGACGATTTTTAAAGTTAACAGGTACTTCACCATACCAGTAACAGTAATTGGTGTTTGATTGTAACCTCTTAAGTTAGTATTTGCCTTATGGAGCGTCCTGTTGCTAAGATATCTCTGGAATGTATGTTCATTTAGGATGGACATTGGAGAACCTGTATAGACTAACAATCGAGTATTTTGAGCATCAATGTTTACATCACAAGTAGGCTTTTTTACGTGATATCTGTTACTGACAGAGAGGACAGTATGAATTAACTGTATCAGATCGACAAACCCGAGCAAAATGTTCACTCTAAGAACAATTTATACACTTCTGATCCTTCGCAGGGCACTGAGAGAAGTTAGCTCGGTGTCTATAGCTTCCACATCGGTAGCAAGCTTTGTTGTCTGTATTTCTGGTATTAGGCCTCAAATTGCCTCGATTGGAAGTTTGGTAATCGGACTGATTTCTGGAATGTGAAGGGGAATTAGTAGCTTTATCCCTTGAGCTTTGTATTTTCTGAACATCAGATAAGTCATCTGTTGTATTTCTCTCATCCGTTGTAGGCTCCTGTTGTGTTTCTTTCAGGATTATTTCCAATCTTCGAGCTATAGTTAAGGCTTCTTGTAGAGTAATGTTTTCTTCCATCAGTAAGCGTTCTCGAACCTGTTTGTGATAAGCTTTACCAACAATAAGATCTCGCAGCATTTCGTCTAGTATGGCACCAAACTAGGTATTTATACTTAAATTTCCCAGAAAGGCTAGGTATTCATCTATTGATTCATGAGGTAGTTGCTCTCTAACATTGAGTAAGTGGCTCCTTTCAACACTAATATTGAACCTAGGACCGAAATGGTCTTGTAGGGCTTGCATACATGTTCTGTAAGAAGTTCCTGCATCAGTAAGGGAATGGTAGACTTCTGAACCATGCGTTCAAAGACAATAAATATGTAAGGCTCTCTTCCGACCGTCAGCATAGTCGGTTCCTCCACATGCAACCAAGTTGTTCTCGATATTAGCCCTGGTGGATGAAGGCCCTTTTATGTCAATTATTTAGTACAAACCATTCTCGTCGCCATATTGTTTCTTGTGTGGGTAGGAAGGTATCGTACTGATGTAAAATATAACGAAACAATGTAGAGGGGTTAATATTTTATTCATTCAAACATGGAAGTCGGTAATACTCAGGAAGTATCCATTGCGCATGTGTGACATACATATCAATATTAGAGCAATTCTTACCAAAATACAAATACGACTATACCACAATAACACACGGCCAACGTGAACGTATTTTGGAGTAATAACGGAAATATACGGAAGTAGCCGAGTAATAACCAAATGAATGTATTACACACGGCCTACGGTGGTCGTATTTTGGAGTAATAACGGAAATATACGGAAGTAGCCGAGTAATAACCGAATGAATGTACTACAGACGCCTTTCTGTGGTCGTATTTTGGAGTAATATACGGAATTAGACGAGTAATGACCGAATGAGTGTATTACACACAGCCTACCGTGATTGTATTTTGGAGTAATTCGCCTTACGGGAGTAACGAGGTTTAAGTTGTTATGAAGTGCACGTGCATACCTAACCAATAAGAAGGTTATACCAGTAAACAACCTATATAAACTAACGTCGATGTAGAATCATCGCAGTTGTACCAGTCTAGCAATTAATGTACTTGCCTGTTGCTATTATTATTATTAATATTGTATTGATTAATGATTGATTGACTTTGCTCATTGTATTAAACTTGTACATAGGAATTTAATTATTTATAACAAGTCAAGAACCCTTAAAACACAGTGAATGTCTCACTGTGGATATAGCAAGACCGCTATATAATAACGGAAATATACGGAAGTAGCCGAGTAGTAACCGAATAAAGGTATTACTCAGGGCATACTAGTCAGTTAACTTAAAGGGATTGATTATAAAGAGGTTTTATGTGCAAAACTGATGGCACCAATTTGCAAAATTTGATAACCGTTTGTTCAAGCTAACCTAACATTGAATACCTGTGTTTATGTTTATTTTACAGAAGATGTAACCGGGTACAGGTTAGGGGGGGGGGGTACCTAAATTTATGCTTATGTGGTCTGAAGCATAGTAAGGGTTATCTGACAGTAGGAAGTGATACTCTCCTGCGGTGGAGATTCATTCTGTCTTATGTATTTATATAGGACCTCGGACCACTAAAACATTTTATGCTAATGATTGTATATTGAGTCCGTTCTATTTTTAGAAATCCTCTTTCTCCCTTCCTTTGGGGGTGTTTGCATGCCCATTTTGGACTAATTTTTGGTCTAGATTTGAAATTTGATGTCTGAAATTGCATTTTCTTTCAGAATTTCTGAGATAATGAGAAATTTAATTGGCGGAAGGTTATTTCTAAAAATAGTGGTTTTGTGTGCAGTGACAGTCAAGCGGATGTTGATAAAATGTAGTGGTTTACTTTCATTTTGTTTAGTTCAAAATTTTCATGGTCATGCTATATTGGATTTTTGTACAGAAACCAAGTATTGGCCTGGCTTTCATGTGGCATAGAAAGTTTTCAACGAGATTTCTGGAAAAAGTTCTAGAAGGTTGAATTTTGTGATTTAACATGGAAATAGATGGCAAATGAATTAGCGGACTAAGTCCGTATGCTGGAAAAAAGGACATCATATTTAGATTTGTTTATTTCTCTCTCCACAGGTAAATCATCGCTTAATTTGTACTATTTATGGAGCAAAATGTTTATTAATCATCCATGCTAATGATGAGAATCAGGATAAGTGTTGGCAGTGTTAATTATTTGAGAACTTGGTCAATTTATCTTGTCAGTAGAATTTGGTCTATTGGTATGACGAATAGGTTATTTCCCTTATTAATATGCATGAGCATTTTGGCGGCAAATACTCTTGCTTTCATGAATATTAACGAGCCCACGTCTAAATATGGTCAACGATCATGTCAATTATGCTGGTGTCTGTAATTCGCCAATTAGCCAACTTCCATACTGCATCATATTATTCTGTAGGCCTAAACATTGTATTGTATTGGAGATTGATTCTGTCTTAAGTATTTTATGCTGGAAAAAAGGACATCATATTTAGATTTGTTTATTTCCCTCTCTACAGGTACAACCTGACCTGAGCCCAACCAACACTTCTTTTCCCTAAATAAAAAAAATTGTTTGTTGACAAACCGGGGTCAACAAAGACGTAGACAGAACAGTTTACCAGAATTCTCCTTTACTTATACAACTATTCCGTCTAGGTAATAATTTTATCTCGTCCATTTTTTGTTCTATATCAATATTCAAGGAATGAAAGCTTAACCAATTTAAGTTGATACTGTATCTCTGTAAAATTTCATTTCATTCATTCTTAGACGCAGTATTCCTTTACCATTCCAAAACATGTCTTATGATTATTGATCCAACTTATTCTACTAGGTGCTATGTTTTGACAATATAGGGTACATAAATGAATTTCCTTTCTTTTTTATACTCCCATAGGAACATCAGTGAGTCTTTCTCCACACACACACTCAACTCTATAATATACAATACAACATATATTTATCTCTTTTCAGTGATATCATAGAGGACCAAGCAGACTTGCAGATTGTGCCCGATATTAATCTCAAGTCGTGAGCAGCACGCTCAACGTCAACAACAACCATCCAGCTGGAAGACGAAGACCAGTGATCAGATCTTTGTGGATTTTACAGAGGATGATTTAGGAAAGAGAACGCTTCTCCAGGATTGAAGATGATTATGACGGTTCATTTTCGCGGCCTTTCCCGAATAGCACCAGGGCGATATTTATTTTTCCTAATGGTACAAAATATAAAAGCGTTTCTCAGCTATGGAATGATGTCTTGAATAACGCACCTAGTTGTTTCATGATCTATAAATTGTATTTCGTGCACTTCAATAAATAATTTGTGCAAACTTTCTTTTCAAAATGTCCATATAGTTCAGAGGTATATTCCTGTCAAATTACGGTCTTGAAAGCGTCCAACAAATTTATTTGGATTTCGAACATATAATGATGATGATGATGTTTGAATAGATATAATGACGAAATAGTTCAGAAGTATATATCCTGCAAATTCTAGACTTAAAACATTGTTAGCAAGCATAAAATTTATTTAGGTCTTTAATTTAAAACCTATAATGATGATGATGTTTCAATAGATAGAATGATTAGAATGAAGGTATTGAAAATTTCACGATAGACAAAACAATAATTAGGCAGAATATTCTTGGTAAAGGGGAGGGGGGGGGTAGAAGAATTTTTGATAATACAGAATAGTTCCAAAATATTTGGGGTTCATTTTCATCTGAACCTGCATTAAGAAACTTACCCTCGCCATAGACTTTCGACGACTGTCTCCTACTCACGTTTACATACAGTTTTCAAACTGTCATGGCGAAAATGTATACTGCCAAAAGTATTTACATCTCATAATATAATAAATACGGTAAGTGTGAAAAGCCCAACGCCCAAAACTTCTGGTAGGATAAAAAAAATTGGAATTTTCGGTGAAGGTAACGAGAAATGAAAAAAAAGGAAACGTTTTATATGATTTACTTTTTTATCGAATGTTCTCTAATTGTGTTATTTAATTATGTCTGTGGGTTCGTTTTGTCCTTATTTTCTTCATTTTTTTTTCACTTTTGGGCGTTGGGCATTTTACACTTACCGTAATGAATACTTCTATGAGATTTGACACCTGCGTTGTTTTAAAGGGATAATAGCCGTTAGAATACACTCGTCCTTCGTCTAATATTTGACATCTAAATTGTTTTACAATAGTGTCCTTATAGGATGTTATTTTGAACCCTAGCTTATCAAGTCATTGTAGTCCGAAACGCAATATCTAACAACGGTCGATGACAACACTTCGATTTTGTTACTAGACTAAAATCAGAACTAGTAAAAAACCTTTTAACAAAAAAAATAAATAAAAAAAAAAATAAAGTTTTTTTTTCCTTTTAAAATTGGTATTTTCCCTTTAAAAAAAAAAAACCTAAATTTTGGAAAAACTTCGGAACCCTTTTTGTTTTAAGAAATACCAAAAAAGTTTAAGAAAAATTCAAGAAAAAAAATGGGACTTTAAATTTTTTCAATTGGTTTAAATTACAAATTTTAAAAAAATCCCCCGTTTACCCCCAAAAAGAAAGGAAAGTAAAATTTTAATAGCGGATTCCTCCCCACGTTTCTTCCTTTTGTGGAAAATTTAATGGGTTCCCCTAATTTGGGTTATTTAAAAAAAAAAAAAAAAAAAAAGACCCCGTCTAATAGCGGATTCACTTTTCGGAAAAAAATCGGTTTTGGTGGGGGTCCCCCAAAACCTTTTGGGGTTTTAAAAAATTTTTTTGATTTAAACCGAAAAAAACAACAAGGCCCCGGAAAAGACCAAAATCAAAACTGCTTTAACTCGGGGCTAATTACCCAAAGGCATTATGAAAGGAAAAAAAAGGTTTGGAGAAAAAGGAAGAAAAAAAGTCCCCAAATTTTTTAAATTTTGGTTTAAAATTGGCCAAATTGATTCCCTTGAAAAAAACAAACCCCCCCAAGACCAAAAGACCGGGGAAGGGCCCAAACCGTAAAAGCGGTTTTTCTTTCGGTTTTTTCTCGGGGGCTAACGTTTAAGGGGGTTTAAAAAAATTTATTTTTAACCCCAAAAACAAAGGGTTTTGGGGCCCAAAAATGGGGGCCCCCAGGGGAAAACGGATTGGGAAGGAAAAAAAATTTTGGCTTTGGAAATTAGAGGAAAAAAAATCCCCCCCAAAACCTTTTGTTTAAAACCCAATAAAGTTTAAACCCTTTTTAAACAATCAAGAAAGACGGGGCCAAATTTTAAAAACGGTTTTCAACTCCCTTTTTCGTTTTCTTAGCTCCGTGTTTTGGGTGTGCCGACCAGCGCTTTATGGTTCAACTAATTTGATGGGGATTTTCCGAACGAAAAGCGACAAGGCAGTACTAGACACTCAAAACTGCTTACTCGCGTGGCTCCCACAGTGACCGAAACGGCATTCAGCGTGAACGGAAAAGAAAATCGGACTTTGTGAGATGGAGAGAGAAAAAAAGTCCCCCAAAGTTTTCTACATTTTCGCTTTAAACCATAGTCGAAATGATTCTAACCTTGAAAAAAACAATCAAGACCACGACGAGAGGTCCAAATCTCGTGAAAAGCGTGATCTTCGGTCAATTCTCGGGGGTATTATCGTATAAGTTAAGCATTATGACGTCAAAAACAGTGTTATGGAGCCAAAAATGTGCACAGAAAGACTGGAGTGGGCAGCAAATTTCAAATTCTGGTCTCAATTGGCCTAAATTAGCATTCCCGTCGCCAAAAAAACATACCCCACAAGCCTATGTACCAATAACGTTACCTTTAAGGAGACAGTCAAGACGACGTCATAATAGCGGTATTCACTCTTATCGTTTCTTAGCTCGTGTTTTGTGTGCTCGACCAGCGCTTTAGGGTGGTTACAACTAATTTGATGGTGATTTACCGAACGAAAAGCGACAAGGCAGTACTAGACACTCAAAACTGCTTACTCGCGTGGCTCCCACAGTGACCGAAACGGCATTCAGCGTGAACGGAAAAGAAAATCGGACTTTGTGAGATGGAGAGAGAAAAAAAGTCCCCCAAAGTTTTCTACATTTTCGCTTTAAACCATAGTCGAAATGATTCTAACCTTGAAAAAAACAATCAAGACCACGACGAGAGGTCCAAATCTCGTGAAAAGCGTGATCTTCGGTCAATTCTCGGGGCTATTATCGTATAAGTTAAGCATTATGACGTCAAAAACAGTGTTATGGAGCCAAAAATGTGCACAGAAAGACTGGAGTGGGCAGCAAATTTCAAATTCTGGTCTCAATTGGCCTAAATTAGCATTCCCGTCGCCAAAAAAACATACCCCACAAGCCTATGTACCAATAACGTTACCTTTAAGGAGACAGTCAAGACGACGTCATAATAGCGGTATTCACTCTTATCGTTTCTTAGCTCGTGTTTTGTGTGCTCGACCAGCGCTTTAGGGTGGTTACAACTAATTTGATGGTGATTTACCGAACGAAAAGCGACAAGGCAGTACTAGACACTCAAAACTGCTTACTCGCGTGGCTCCCACAGTGACCGAAACGGCATTCAGCATGAACGGAAAAGAAAATCGGACTTTGTGAGATGGAGAGAGAAAAAAAGTCCCCAAAGTTTTCTACATTTTCGCTTTAAACCATAGTCGAAATGATTCTAACCTTGAAAAAAACAATCAAGACCACGACGAGAGGTCCAAATCTCGTGAAAAGCGTGATCTTCGGTCAATTCTCGGGGCTATTATCGTATAAGTTAAGCATTATGACGTCAAAAACAGTGTTATGGAGCCAAAAATGTCTCACATTCAGCCCATGGGGCAATACATTGGAAAAAAAAAACAGTGTTATGGAGCCAAAAATGTGCACAGAAAGACTGGAGTGGGCAGCAAATTTCAAATTCTGGTCTCAATTGGCCTAAATTAGCATTCCCGTCGCCAAAAAAACATACCCCACAAGCCTATGTACCAATAACGTTACCTTTAAGGAGACAGTCAAGACGACGTCATAATAGCGGTATTCACTCTTATCGTTTCTTAGCTCGTGTTTTGTGTGCTCGACCAGCGCTTTAGGGTGGTTACAACTAATTTGATGGTGATTTACCGAACGAAAAGCGACAAGGCAGTACTAGACACTCAAAACTGCTTACTCGCGTGGCTCCCACAGTGACCGAAACGGCATTCAGCGTGAACGGAAAAGAAAATCGGACTTTGTGAGATGGAGAGAGAAAAAAAGTCCCCCAAAGTTTTCTACATTTTCGCTTTAAACCATAGTCGAAATGATTCTAACCTTGAAAAAAACAATCAAGACCACGACGAGAGGTCCAAATCTCGTGAAAAGCGTGATCTTCGGTCAATTCTCGGGGCTATTATCGTATAAGTTAAGCATTATAATAATAATAATAATAATAATAATAAACTCTTTATTTTACATGGGTCAGAATTAGGCCCAATACACAAGGACATGGTCCTGTCTCACATTCAGCCCATGGGGCAATACATTGGAAAAAAAAAACAGTGTTATGGAGCCAAAAATGTGCACAGAAAGACTGGAGTGGGCAGCAAATTTCAAATTCTGGTCTCAATTGGCCTAAATTAGCATTCCCGTCGCCAAAAAAACATACCCCACAAGCCTATGTACCAATAACGTTACCTTTAAGGAGACAGTCAAGACGACGTCATAATAGCGTCAAGGCAGTACTAGACACTCAAAACTGCTTACTCGCGTGGCTCCCACAGTGACCGAAACGGCATTCAGCGTGAACGGAAAAGAAAATCGGACTTTGTGAGATGGAGAGAGAAAAAAAGTCCCCCAAAGTTTTCTACATTTTCGCTTTAAACCATAGTCGAAATGATTCTAACCTTGAAAAAAACAATCAAGACCACGACGAGAGGTCCAAATCTCGTGAAAAGCGTGATCTTCGGTCAATTCTCGGGGCTATTATCGTATAAGTTAAGCATTATGACGTCAAAAACAGTGTTATGGAGCCAAAAATGTGCACAGAAAGACTGGAGTGGGCAGCAAATTTCAAATTCTGGTCTCAATTGGCCTAAATTAGCATTCCCGTCGCCAAAAAAACATACCCCACAAGCCTATGTACCAATAACGTTACCTTTAAGGAGACAGTCAAGACGACGTCATAATAGCGGTATTCACTCTTATCGTTTCTTAGCTCGTGTTTTGTGTGCTCGACCAGCGCTTTAGGGTGGTTACAACTAATTTGATGGTGATTTACCGAACGAAAAGCGACAAGGCAGTACTAGACACTCAAAACTGCTTACTCGCGTGGCTCCCACAGTGACCGAAACGGCATTCAGCGTGAACGGAAAAGAAAATCGGACTTTGTGAGATGGAGAGAGAAAAAAAGTCCCCCAAAGTTTTCTACATTTTCGCTTTAAACCATAGTCGAAATGATTCTAACCTTGAAAAAAACAATCAAGACCACGACGAGAGGTCCAAATCTCGTGAAAAGCGTGATCTTCGGTCAATTCTCGGGGCTATTATCGTATAAGTTAAGCATTATGACGTCAAAAACAGTGTTATGGAGCCAAAAATGTGCACAGAAAGACTGGAGTGGGCAGCAAATTTCAAATTCTGGTCTCAATTGGCCTAAATTAGCATTCCCGTCGCCAAAAAAACATACCCCACAAGCCTATGTACCAATAACGTTACCTTTAAGGAGACAGTCAAGACGACGTCATAATAGCGGTATTCACTCTTATCGTTTCTTAGCTCGTGTTTTGTGTGCTCGACCAGCGCTTTAGGGTGGTTACAACTAATTTGATGGTGATTTACCGAACGAAAAGCGACAAGGCAGTACTAGACACTCAAAACTGCTTACTCGCGTGGCTCCCACAGTGACCGAAACGGCATTCAGCGTGAACGGAAAAGAAAATCGGACTTTGTGAGATGGAGAGAGAAAAAAAGTCCCCCAAAGTTTTCTACATTTTCGCTTTAAACCATAGTCGAAATGATTCTAACCTTGAAAAAAACAATCAAGACCACGACGAGAGGTCCAAATCTCGTGAAAAGCGTGATCTTCGGTCAATTCTCGGGGCTATTATCGTATAAGTTAAGCATTATGACGTCAAAAACAGTGTTATGGAGCCAAAAATGTGCACAGAAAGACTGGAGTGGGCAGCAAATTTCAAATTCTGGTCTCAATTGGCCTAAATTAGCATTCCCGTCGCCAAAAAAACATACCCCACAAGCCTATGTACCAATAACGTTACCTTTAAGGAGACAGTCAAGACGACGTCATAATAGCGGTATTCACTCTTATCGTTTCTTAGCTCGTGTTTTGTGTGCTCGACCAGCGCTTTAGGGTGGTTACAACTAATTTGATGGTGATTTACCGAATGAAAAGCGACAAGGCAGTACTAGACACTCAAAACTGCTTACTCGCGTGGCTCCCACAGTGACCGAAACGGCATTCAGCGTGAACGGAAAAGAAAATCGGACTTTGTGAGATGGAGAGAGAAAAAAAGTCCCCCAAAGTTTTCTACATTTTCGCTTTAAACCATAGTCGAAATGATTCTAACCTTGAAAAAAACAATCAAGACCACGACGAGAGGTCCAAATCTCGTGAAAAGCGTGATCTTCGGTCAATTCTCGGGGCTATTATCGTATAAGTTAAGCATTATGACGTCAAAAACAGTGTTATGGAGCCAAAAATGTGCACAGAAAGACTGGAGTGGGCAGCAAATTTCAAATTCTGGTCTCAATTGGCCTAAATTAGCATTCCCGTCGCCAAAAAAACATACCCCACAAGCCTATGTACCAATAACGTTACCTTTAAGGAGACAGTCAAGACGACGTCATAATAGCGGTATTCACTCTTATCGTTTCTTAGCTCGTGTTTTGTGTGCTCGACCAGCGCTTTAGGGTGGTTACAACTAATTTGATGGTGATTTACCGAACGAAAAGCGACAAGGCAGTACTAGACACTCAAAACTGCTTACTCGCGTGGCTCCCACAGTGACCGAAACGGCATTCAGCGTGAACGGAAAAGAAAATCGGACTTTGTGAGATGGAGAGAGAAAAAAAGTCCCCCAAAGTTTTCTACATTTTCGCTTTAAACCATAGTCGAAATGATTCTAACCTTGAAAAAAACAATCAAGACCACGACGAGAGGTCCAAATCTCGTGAAAAGCGTGATCTTCGGTCAATTCTCGGGGCTATTATCGTATAAGTTAAGCATTATGACGTCAAAAACAGTGTTATGGAGCCAAAAATGTGCACAGAAAGACTGGAGTGGGCAGCAAATTTCAAATTCTGGTCTCAATTGGCCTAAATTAGCATTCCCGTCGCCAAAAAAACATACCCCACAAGCCTATGTACCAATAACGTTACCTTTAAGGAGACAGTCAAGACGACGTCATAATAGCGGTATTCACTCTTATCGTTTCTTAGCTCGTGTTTTGTGTGCTCGACCAGCGCTTTAGGGTGGTTACAACTAATTTGATGGTGATTTACCGAACGAAAAGCGACAAGGCAGTACTAGACACTCAAAACTGCTTACTCGCGTGGCTCCCACAGTGACCGAAACGGCATTCAGCGTGAACGGAAAAGAAAATCGGACTTTGTGAGATGGAGAGAGAAAAAAAGTCCCCCAAAGTTTTCTACATTTTCGCTTTAAACCATAGTCGAAATGATTCTAACCTTGAAAAAAACAATCAAGACCACGACGAGAGGTCCAAATCTCGTGAAAAGCGTGATCTTCGGTCAATTCTCGGGGCTATTATCGTATAAGTTAAGCATTATGACGTCAAAAACAGTGTTATGGAGCCAAAAATGTGCACAGAAAGACTGGAGTGGGCAGCAAATTTCAAATTCTGGTCTCAATTGGCCTAAATTAGCATTCCCGTCGCCAAAAAAACATACCCCACAAGCCTATGTACCAATAACGTTACCTTTAAGGAGACAGTCAAGACGACGTCATAATAGCGGTATTCACTCTTATCGTTTCTTAGCTCGTGTTTTGTGTGCTCGACCAGCGCTTTAGGGTGGTTACAACTAATTTGATGGTGATTTACCGAACGAAAAGCGACAAGGCAGTACTAGACACTCAAAACTGCTTACTCGCGTGGCTCCCACAGTGACCGAAACGGCATTCAGCGTGAACGGAAAAGAAAAATTGGACTTTGTGAGATGGAGAGAGAAAAAAAGTCCCCCAAAGTTTTCTACATTTTCGCTTTAAACCATAGTCGAAATGATTCTAACCTTGAAAAAAACAATCAAGACCACGACGAGAGGTCCAAATCTCGTGAAAAGCGTGATCTTCGGTCAATTCTCGGGGCTATTATCGTATAAGTTAAGCATTATGACGTCAAAAACAGTGTTATGGAGCCAAAAATGTGCACAGAAAGACTGGAGTGGGCAGCAAATTTCAAATTCTGGTCTCAATTGGCCTAAATTAGCATTCCCGTCGCCAAAAAAACATACCCCACAAGCCTATGTACCAATAACGTTACCTTTAAGGAGACAGTCAAGACGACGTCATAATAGCGGTATTCACTCTTATCGTTTCTTAGCTCGTGTTTTGTGTGCTCGACCAGCGCTTTAGGGTGGTTACAACTAATTTGATGATGATTTACCGAACGAAAAGCGACAAGGCAGTACTAGACACTCAAAACTGCTTACTCGCGTGGCTCCCACAGTGACCGAAACGGCATTCAGCGTGAACGGAAAAGAAAATCGGACTTTGTGAGATGGAGAGAGAAAAAAAGTCCCCCCAAAATTTTCTACATTTTCGCTTTAAACCATAGTCGAAATGATTCTAACCTTGAAAAAAACAATCAAGACCACGACGAGAGGTCCCAAAACTCGTGAAAAGCGTGATCTTCGGTCAATTCTCGGGGCTATTATCGTATAAGTTAAGCATTATGACGTCAAAAACAGTGTTATGGAGCCAAAAAT
>JAUJPP010000005.1:43250004-43285550 GCA_030562195.1 Nipponacmea schrenckii
TTGGCGCCGCTACAGAACTAGATAAACTAACAGCAGACTTGAACAAATCTCGTCTTAAAGAAGACCTCATGCAACAGTTCGATTGCGAGATAGAGTTTGCACCAAGTATACCTTATGCACCACATTTTCATGGTTCCTGGGAACGCCAGATCCAAAGTATTAGACGAGTATTTGAAAGTTTATTACATCAGCATGGTAAACAACTTAACGACGAATCCCTGACTACTTTGATGGTAGAGGCTGAGGCTATTATCAACGCACGACCACTTACTGTTGAATCTATAGACGATCCTGAATTAAAACCACTAGCTCCAGCTAATATATTGACCATGAAATCTGGTGTCGTATTACCCCCACCAGGTGTATTTACCAGACAAGATTTGTATCTTCACAGACAGTGGAAAAAGGCTCAGTATATTGCAAATGAGTTCTGGTCTAGATGGAAGAAGGAAATTCTTCAACATAACCAGCCGCGATATTCTTGACATGGTTTTATTTCCAATAGGGTTTATCTTTGAGTGATAATAAACAAACACTTCTTGAATATTGAACATGCTAAACATTGAATGCGTTTAAAAAACGAGGGCAACTATTAATTATTTTCAAACTAATAAAGGTTTGATAGGGTTTATCTTTGGCCGATAATTCCCCAACAAATTCATTTTTTTTGACTTTGTTGCTAAATTTCTAAAATTCTCAGAACATAGACAAGTAAGTCCATACAAATAATAACGCCTGATTAATCAATCTTATCACTTCCGGTTTGGGCGTGAGGACCTCTAGTTTTTCAAAATCACGCCTGGTGCCCCCAATTCCGGTGTAAATTAAAAATGTAGACAAAAGCGATATTTATTGTCTATTGTGCAGAATTACAATCCTCGTAGAAGAAAAATTCCTAACCGGAAGTGATACATGAGCTGTCATCTTATAGTAAAATATTTTAGCAAAATTTAAATTACTTCGCCATTTTTTATCCGAATTGTTTGATTTTGGCCTCTATCAAAGCCTTGTTACTGTATCTACAAGTTATTGGGACAGAATTTTGAATTTGGAATTAAATACGAAAAGGTTTTTTTTAGAAATTAATCAAGATATCTCTTTTGCATTAAACTTTGTTTGTCGCAGATGATACCAAATTATATTCAGTTTATTTATCTTCAATCTATAATGGCTGTAAATAGAAAACAAATTGAAAGTTAAGGGAAAACCTTCGATGTAATACATTAAGCTTCCTGTATATATTTTGTACTTATAGTATTTATAGTGTAGTTAGTTTTGACTATTTTAACCTTTCAGTATACGAGTATATACAATAAATAACTCGATCGTAGGCCTACTGAATATTTGAAATTACACATGAACATAACAACAAACAAATGGTTTTCATAAAAATATAATTGAGCTGTACTATATGATATGTACATTATTGTAGCAGAATAAAATTTGAATCACATTTCTCTATTTTGGAAATAGATTCTTTTCTAATATGCCCTTAAATACTATGCATTAATAATACCTTATAAGAATTGGTATAAATTTGCTCAGTCAGCAATTCAAATTAATATATTGACCTTTAATGTCTCCATACTGTACTTAAAGTATTGATTCACAGTATTCACAGTATGTCTTCAGAAATTCTTTGAGATTTATTAAAATCTTTGTTTATAAATGAAATAGGACGTCCTGAATAATAAAAGAACTTGAACAACGATACTCAATTTAATGTATTCGTTATTTATTGTATATACAGGTAATATTCATGACTCACTCAAAGTTAATGGTTCATGCAGTAATTGAATAGAATCGTTTCATATTCACAACATATAATAACATTTTGAAATTTTGCCAAGGTGTATTTTCCCGTCTCTATACTCCAATTTCAGATATTTGATATATAAATAGGTATAATAATTTCCGTTGTAAATCGGGGTAATAAGTAAAAACATGTCATGTACTTAAACTTCCAGTCCTAAACCACGTTTTATTCTCCAATCAATCCAAAGCTATGACAAATACCCAAGTGAATGCGGAATGTTTCATACATCTAAAACAACCCAGAAGAAAGAGTTGTAAACAAATCTGATGTAAATAAAACTAGAGCTGAGGACAGCAATCTGCTTCGCTTTCGACATTTTCCATTAATACTTGAAAACATGTCGATGTGTTTGAATAATTTATATTTTATCATGTGAACATAAATAGTTTATATAAGTTCGATTAGTTTTTATTTTCTATTTTAATCTAAATGAACTAAAAGACTTCAGGGGAAAGAAAGGGACTTTCCCTAATTTTTCAACAGTACAAAGAGATATAAAGGTTTTTGGGAAGTAAGAAATACTACAGTGTATTGGGTCTTAGCTGTTACCCAACCTGGTGGTAAATGTACACATCATAAATAAAATTTAATACTACAGTGTCTTTTTAAAATAAATTGTATTTAATACTATTCATTAAATGTGTTTTGTCAACATGTTCAATATACAGTTTCTCTAGATAACAAGAGTAATCTACCTATCATATTGTATATTGTATATATATATTGTATTTAATACATGTATAATATATAGTTTCTTAAGATAACAAGAGTAATCTACCTATCATATTGTATATTGTATATATATATTGTATTTAATACATGTATAATATATAGTTTCTTAAGATAACAAGAGTAATCTACCTATCATATTGTATGAGGTTATTTGACAAGGAAGGTCAAAGTTCGTAATATTATCTGATATTTATGTTTGTCATGCTTTTGTTCTATGTATTCTATACCATTTATGGCGTTATACGGTAAGGTCAAGGCGACATAATAATCATTATAGGCCATTGAATTTATCAGGCCCGTAGCCAGCCTGCATACCTAGGGGGGGCATCGATTATTGTGAGGGGGGCAGAAAAAAATGATGTTGTGATAGAACCATGCGTTGACATGATTCTGGTTCTATGGACAACTTCAGAAATTTAGCAACAAAGTAAAAAAAAATTGAAATGTCAAGAATATACATGTATCAGTAATTGTTTTTATTTTTTGAAATGTTTTAAAATGTTTAGATTCACTATAATATTTTAAGAAAGAAACTTTCTGATAAACAAAAATAATTGTCCATGTTTTCAAAGGAGGCTCAATTATTATCAGTAACATTTAAGAAGGCTTTATTAAACTACTCGTACAGTCATTAATTATATCCAAACTAGACTATCACAATGCTATTCTCTACGGAATCGCTGATAGCCAGTTACGAAAACTGCAACATGTTCAAAATGCAGCAGCACGGTTAATCACAGGTACCAGGAAAAGATGTCACATAACCCCAGTTTTACACAAACTCCACTGGCTTCCAATCAAATCCAGAATCAACTACAAAATATTATTATTAACATTCAAGTCCTTAAATGGCTCAGCACCAAGTTACATCTCTGATCTAGTTACAAAACCAAAATAACTTCGAAAACTGCGTTCATGTGATAAAAACCTTCTTGAAGTTCCTAAAGTCGATATGCTTCCTCTACATTATGGAACTCGATTCCTGATAACAACAATCTCAAACAGTCCAAATCAGTTGACATTTTCAAACTTCGACTCAAAACATACTTATTCAAGATACACTTTGGATCTGAAGACCAGTCTTAAACTTTGCAAGCGCACTAGGAACTTTATTATTATTGTGTTTGTGCGCGATATAAATTTCATCATTATTATTATTATTATTATTATTATTGAATGACGTTTGTAAAATAACTATTCTGGACTAAAAGATGAACTCAATTGAAATAAACAAAAGATCAATTGTCATTAAGATCGTTTCGCTCTTATTACCTCTTTTATGCAACTTGTTCTCACACTGCAGACATAATTTCTTTCAGATTCTTTTGATTTTAATTTGTTAATCAATATCATTATGAAGACGATCTCTATCGATTGTCGCAATGATCTGATAATTTTTCAGTAAACACTATAAAGGTACAATCCTTCCCATGATTTGACACCATTTATAATATGGGAATAATCAACCTCAAAATGTTCAAAAGAAATGTATTACTGAACGATTTATCATTTTATTATCTAGACCCGATTCAGGTTTACGGAAACTGTCGAAGATTGCCGATTTATCTGTCGTGATAAAAATATAATAAAACTTAAAGATGTATTTGTAACTGTACGAGTTTGTTATAAAAAGTTAACCATATTCTTAATAAAACCTTAAGAATACTTGCTGACATAACAAATATGTTTCAATTCCAAATGGAATGTCCGACGTTAAATCCACAGAAGACATGTCTTCAGGTACTGAAATTATAACACTTAACAGAGTGTGACTGAAGATCAAAATTCAGAAATATACGAGGGCTGGCTGAAGAGTTCTGAACCAATTTTTAATGAATGATAATTTGAATGAATGATAATTTGAATGAATGTTTTGTTTGGGGAAACCTCTGAATATTTTATGTCTTGGAAAGTGTCAATATATGGAATAATGTATTGAAATAAATAAATTGAGGTTTGAAACGTCCGAAAAATGGGACCTGAATCAATAGGTAGGTGCAGTATTTATCTTTAAATTTTTAGATATTGTTTATAAAAAAAGGAAAATCAAAAAATTAATTATAATGCTTGTCAATCGATAAATCGATCTTAACACATTTACGATACTACACTTTGTTAATTAAGCAATAAACGGTCACCCTATGGCGGTTATGGTCGTATATCAGGACAAAGGTTGGATGGAAAATTGAATGAATGCGCGTTAGCCATAGGGTGACCGTTTATTGCTTATATTTACGTTTTCAAAACCTGTCACCACGACAAATTCTACTCTTTGCGTGAAAATTTCATATTACCCGCCTTTGTCGCTGGAGTTGATCTTGTTGATGGAATAGCCATTTTCTTTTCGTCAGAAAATAGTTCGCGGGGGAAAGCTCTTAAAATGTAAGAAAAACCAATGTTTATCTCAATTTTATGTTTAATCTTTATAAATCAATTCATTTATAAAGTAAATATAAAACATTTTGGTATGAATTCCGTCTTTAACGACGAAAAGCAACAAAATCATGAAATTTAATGAACGCGGATACAATTGAACAACGGAGAGGTGATTCGGCTAGACCTGACCGCATGTAAACAAGTAGGAAAGTTGAGAAAATGAAAGAAACTATAAAGACCAATCTAGAAGAAGGCCCGCTCCATATGTTGATAGGTGACCACAGTTTACACTCAATTCAGTTAATTTTCAGTAAAAAGTATAGTATTTTGAAACATTTAAAATTAAACAATCCATAAACCTGCACTTTTAGGCTCTTAAACTGAAGCGAGTAACTAGGTCAAATGGGTCTACGGCTATGGCCAGTACACTCAGACCTAATTCGATTGAGTTCTACCGCATTTTGCCAATTATTCTTGTATGAGACTGTGAGTATTAGATTTGGCTTTGGGTTAGGCTAATGGAAACTTTATTACATATTAGAATTCATCATTAAAATTTGAATTTTACGTTCAAGCGTGAAGATGATCGACGTTAATAGCGCGACGGCCATGTTTATTTACATTAGTTACCGTGTATTACTACGCTCTATGTTTTGGTGATGAGGCAATGGCAGTTATTGTCTCATAAACGCCACGCGTATTAACATTAGTCCAATGGAGAAAAACAACAGCTAATGTAAATATTGGTGTATATCAAACGAGCCTACTATATCCAAATCGTATAAAGGAAGTAAAAAGGTCCACAATGTACATGAATATTGACCTGATTAAAACAACTGAATATATTGAACATTATGTAGTGAAAACATTACTGTAAGGTAACGTTGGAGAATAACTGTGAATGCTAGTTCTGAGTAAATGTAAAATGTACATGAAATCAATAATCGGAGTCATGTGGTTGTGTAGCCAGTGGACTATAGTAAAAGGTAAGCATTAACTAGTCTAGTTGTACAGGCCTCCAAGGTGAAATAATTCATACTGAAGTCCAGTTTACTGGCAGCCTTAGATTTAAATAAAAATACTTTTGTTCTTGGCGATTTGAATGTTACTTTTGTAGTGGCAAACGACAGAAAACTGCACTGTTTTTAAGACGCTTCAATCTCACTCATGTTATTAAAGAACCAACAAGCATGACGCATTCCTGGACCGTGTTAGAGATCTTACAATTATATACTGTCCTAATTTCATCTCTTCACACGAGGTTCTTTAACAATAAGCAACCACTGTGTCATTTCTATCTAAGTAAAATTTGAATTGGAATATATATACTATTTAGAATTACGATGTTTATAATTCAATAACTCTTATTCCAACCAAAATTAGAAAGCGTGTTTTAACTTGATGCTGTTGATGATATACAAAGGACTTTTTTGCACATAAGAGGAGAGGAACAAAACACGAATTTTAATCGAAACTTGATGATAAAATAATCTACAACGATTTAAATGATATACAGTGGTAGAAATTGCTGAAGAAAACATTGAAATTCTTTGTAAAATACACCCTCAATCATAGCTGACGGTCAACTTGTACTCAGTCGTAGATAAAGCTAAGTCATTTAATACATACTTTGTAAATCTATCTCAAATGGAAAACAGCGATGAATTACCTCCCCTTTTTTTCTCTACTCAACTAAACATTCTCCAAATGTCCCCTTTCGTACATCCCACATGCCCATTAAGTTCTGGGGGCAAACCATGCATTTGACCCCCAGCTGTACATTCAACTTCGAGAAGCCCTCTTCTCCCAGCACTCACGTCGACAGGTTCAACAAAGCAAATTACAGTTTAGTTTTCAAAACAATACAAATACATGACACCTTAGCACTCCCCAAAAAGATTTAGCAAAATCTTAAAAATGTCCTCTTCTGTTCCAGCTTGAGTGACCGATTGTGCAAATCTGTCGGCGATAATATTGGCATCTGATACTGTAGAATGACGAGTACAATTGTTTGCAGAGTTCCCAGTAGACCAGCCAACATGTCTCATGGTATCTCAGACACTTGTTGAAACCCCAGACATCAATAATTATATAGCACAACCAGACCTTAAACTGTGTGGCGTTTCACCATCTAATATCCCTAAACGAACCAAGTATCCCTTGAACCTATCGTAAATAACCGAATATTTTCACTATCCAACACTAAACCCCCTTCTATGACAGGGCGGAACAAATAACCAACTGACAGATCTATTTCCCAAGCTCTCGTCAATTGGATGTTCGTTTCTATGCCCAATAGTGGACATCTTCACTTCTCTTTAAAACAAATGTATGTGATTTCCTATCACCCCTTAATGTTTTCCCAAAAAAAACCTGTCCCATCTCTCATCATATTTACTGTTTGACTTCAACTCAATCCTATGTCATTTGTTCGATTCCCTGCAAAAAACTGCACTTAAAATAGAAATTGATCCCTTACCAAAACATACCTCTCTCTTAAACTTCAATCTAACCTTCCTAACTGATTCTTAATAAACCCAAATATCTTTTTAAGTTTAGTTAGAAATATGGTTATAGCCTGTTTAGGAACAAACTGAGATTTGGCTTGTTCTTCACATACTTTACAACTTTCGTAGAGTAAACTGGATTCCCGTCAACAGTGACTTCATAAGAACTCTTGCCATTTCCAAACTTGGACAATATATCACCCACAAGATGTACATATCTTTGAACTGTTCCAGCAGCCAACCTAATAGATCACTGACAACTCCCTTCAAGTTTGCCTAGATTACGACAAAATATATTGTGTACCTTTGTCTTGCCAAACCCATCTTTCCATACTAAGAATCGTACAATATCCAGAAGGGAAGCACTCCCCAAAATTCGGCGAATGTGGCCGATGACGCAAGAAATCTCGAAACACATCTTGAAAAGTTCCCCTCCTCTTCAAACCTCGCCCAGTCTCCTATCTAACTTACAAATACGTCTATCAATTCTCTCTCGATCGATATCCTATAAAAGAATTTAACAACACTGTAACCTGTATGCATACAGATCCCACCTTATAACTCTAGGGTTACTAATATAACCTCGTTTTGTCGGGATAAACATAACAGCAAATTCACCCTTTTTCCCCAACATTATTTTGTCCACACACATCCCTTGCACTAGTCGCCACCAAACTGAATTAAAATCAGATTCCGGTAAAAAAATTGTACAGCACTCTAATCTCTCTTCTTGAAAAAGGCAAACAAGAGGCAAAAATGAGTTTAAACGGAGGAAAAACATAAGGATTCGTCTCTCCTGAGCAAAAATATTGATGCCATCTGACTGGGGCGTTGGAACGGTGTGAAGTGTTTTAAATTATCCCCCTTTATCGACTTCATGCAGTTCGTGCCCAAAAACCTAAGATCAATAGAATGTGGCCCAAAGTTATTTTCTATCATTTCCTCCACTGAAAACAGTCTGTCCATGAAACCTCCAACCGTCTATTTCCTCCCTGAGAGAACCTTTCATTTAAATCGACCTACTATTCTTCACACACTATGAATTAGATAAATTTACCTCTTTACAATATAATTTTGTATCTGGTTTCACCAACGACATCGAGTCACAATTCCCTGCAAAACGACATACTTTGTTCTCTGAGCAAGATAAACTTTCTCTTGTTATCACTAGGTAAAATATAAGTAACAGTATAACAGACACAACAATAAAACCAAAGTATTTTAACGAAGAAGTGGGAACGAATTGACGCTTGTTTTTAAAAGTTTGGGTATACCCTAGACTAGTCTTTAATCCTTAAAATATGTGAAATATATAATATATAAATATATAATACCTTAAATGAAATAAATCCCGTTTTTTGCTTTATTCTAATTTTCAATGGACTCAAAGTTTGGAACGATTCTGTAAAACAAAAATTGACTATAGTCGCATTTAAAAAAATTCCTTTACTAGACGCTTGCATGGACCCCCTCTCCCCCTGTTCTCCTCTTAGATAAAATAATATCTCCCACAGTTCTTATTCAAATTGCACGATTAACATACAGGCTATTAGATACTCAATATTAGAACCTTCCAGTGCCGAAGTTTTCTATATTTTAGTCTAGTGTAAATGGATCTGATTTTCGCGACATTCATATGGGTAAGAAAAGTTTGACTTGGTTATAAACTGAAGTAATTCATGTATCAGACAGGTTCGGGTAGAAGGATGTAAACTGAAAAACTTCCGCAAAAGGATTTTATTGCACCATTGATCTTGCCTCATTGAAACAATTGATTTTATCAATAACATAAACAAATGGTTGCCTAATAAGATACAGACACTTAAAAGAAGATTTTCTGTTTTATCACATGTTGAAACTCCAACATTTTTACTTGAAAAATTCCATCAATATAAGGGCAATAACTTAAAAACTGTTGATCTAATATCTACTGGTTTAAACTTGACTAAATCTCAGCATAACTCAACTCAAACAGTCTCTATTGCGTTTACAAATCCATTTTAAACAGACTATTACATTACATGAAATAATTACATTTCTTGTATCTTCTTTGGAAAAATAAAAATTGTAATGTAATTTTTAGAACGACCCTAGTAAGATTTGAAGTCAGGGATTGGATGTCTTGTTAAACCTTCGGGCTGTCCCTGTTTTACACTTTAAGCCCATGCATAGTCGTGTTTTATCTCTTAGGGTATTGACTGACATATTACTTATTTTCTAATCCTGTAAGTTTGTTGTTTTTAAAGTGTTTGTATAAATCTTTGGTTATATTGTTTCTTTGTCTGTTTTTTTGTTGTTGTTATTTTGTTTTTTTTGCGTCCGAAATAAATCCTTACATGCCACTCAGAGCTTTGGCTCCTCAGCTACGTATGGTTCTTACATAGAAAAAAATAACCATAAATAACTATATTTTACAAGGATAAAAACTAAGGTTCACAGTCGGCCATGACAGGGATTCTTTCTACCAGCTGGTCCAAACTTTTCTAATTGTATATTTGAAATAAACAATTAAATTAATAATATTTATAGTTATTTATATTCATGGTTGTTTATATTTATGGTTGTTTATATTCATGTTTTTTTATATTTATGGTTGTTTATATTTATGGATGTATATATTTATGGTTGTTTATAATTATGGTTGTTTATAATTATGGTTGTTTATATTTATAGTTGTTTATATCAATGGTTGTTTATATTCATGGTTGTTTATATTTATGGTTGTTTATATTTATGGTTGTTTATATGTATGGTTGTTTATATCAATGGTCGTTTATATTTATGGTTATTTATATTTATGGTTGTTTATATTTATGGTTGTTTATATTTATGGTTGTTTATATTTATGGTTGTTTATATTTGTGTCACATCGTTGAAAATAAATTGAAATGCAATTATTTGGATACAAATTCTGATAACCAATCAGAAATCAGCTTCAAGTCATCTGATCTATTTGTTGTTTTATTTAGGACATCACCTGAGATTGGTGTTTTTTTGTTTTATGAGGGTTCAAACTTAGCTAGTAGTTCATCAAACTATGTCTCGTCCTTCCTAAGTTTTTCTTTCATCCGCATCTACTTCAGAAGACAATGATAAGCGCCATATCGTTTCTTAACTTGATTCCAGGCCTCTTCCAAAACCTGATTTCTTTTATCCTCTGCCTTCTTCTGCGTACTGTAAAATGACAAAAAATGGCTATTCCATCAATAACCTCACCTGAAGCGAGAGGGGTGGGTAGTATGAAATTTCTTGTCGTGGTGGGAACACGTAAATATAAACAATATACTGCTACCTATGGTGGTTATAGTCATATATCAGGACAAAGGTTGGATGGAAAATTGATTATGTCTGTATGTCATAACGTCGGCTTCCGGTCAACACAAGTTTTAGAATAATTACACCGGAAGAAGATCAACCGAATGTGACATTAACGTTTAAAGTGACTTACCAAATATGAAGTTTTCACTTTATTGACTTTTCTGTCTTCGATAATAGGTTTCTGAACTGAAAACTTTTTGTAAGGTTTTGATCCATGTGTGCCTAAAATTATCTGCGTTAGACAATTGTTCTATAGAAAAGACTAGAAAGCGAAGGTGACAGTGAAAATGTCTAGATTGAAGTATATTTCCAGGAATAATGCGATTTTCGTTCAGTAGTCCTACTAGCTTTTCAATATAACAAACCATATCCTTTAAAATTCTAAAATAGCATTTTGATCATATGAGAATGTGATCAGACGTATAAAGTGTTGGCATTTCAATTTTCGTTAGACTCAATGTCATTACTTTACACGTTTTTTTTTGTAGCAAAATTTCATAAAACAATATAAATTTATTCTGTATGTTATATTTACAGGTGAAGATTTATTGAGTATTAAACCGGAAGTATTTATAGAAGGTCAACCTGGAAATGTTACTTGTATCAATAAGAACCAACCTAGATTCTTTGAAATTTATGGGAGCTTCAGTGATACACAGTCTATTACAACATGTTCATTACAGGAAATAACACCATGTTCAACTAATACTTACAGACCTGATTACAGTCAATATTACAGTGTATCTAACACTACCAACAGTGTAACAGTTCATATTAACACTGTCAATAGAACTAGAGATGGTGGTCAGTGGAGATGTGCTACTGTTGGATCAAATGGTGAAATCAAGGATAATATAACAATTGATGTTAAAGGTAAAACACTTTTTCTGGCATATTAATTGAGTGAGCCAATTTCTTTCTTTACTCCTTAAGCAAAATTTAAAAACAATAAACATGAATTTAATGAAATCTCCTATTTAAAACCCAATATTTATAAAAGGTAACCGGTTTAAACCTGAAAAAAGAAGGCACTCCTAGAATTAAAAAAGGGAAAAAATCAGTGCATATACTGCCCGATTACACATTCCAGCGGATCTCCACAACAATCAACATAGACTGACTCAAAAATTCGTGTATCTGACCTACCATTCATTTCATTTCATATTCATTAATAGATATTGTGGAATGCATCAAAGGTAAATGACAGGTTTTATTATAAAAATTTGGGATTTAAAAAGGGGGTTACTCTTTTTCTGCATATTAAGATGTATTTTTTTTTATCTATGACCGCTTTTCCGTAAGATTGTGAGGTTGCAACCACATAGGGGTATACTATTCGGGTATACGTTGTATGTTTTACCGCGAATACCGTAAATCGACCCAGAATATTTCATTATACCGGATCACAAACGAGAGCTCTATATGGTATAGTAAAGTGGAAATCGTGCTAGTTCGATTTTAAAGCAGTGTATACCGTCATGTTTAGACGTGGCTGCTGTAATTTTGGATCAAATGGTGAAATCAAAGATAGTATAACAAAAAGATTTAATTAATTAACACAATTACGTCAGCATCTAAAATAATTTAACTTGTACTACGACAGTAAACGTGGTCTGCTCAGATCTCAACCTGTAGCCATCATTATATTCAATATAATCAAAACAGAAAACATACATAAACCTTTTAAACATTTACATAAATACTTAGTTAAACTTTATAATAAGTCACTCAGCTATATTGATGCATGTATGGATAGATGTTTATACAAAGAAACTTATGCTAAAATTGTGTGAGTTTTAACGTGTGTTTTTTCTATAGCAATATGGTAAAAATATAAAGTTTAGGTTCGATACTTACCGGTACCTTATGATTTTTATAAAGTAAGTATGTTTTCATGTATATATTTTTATGTGTAACTGCATATTAAAACTTATATTTTATAATAAATCACTCAGCAAACAATCACAGATAAACGTCATACATCTTCAGTTAAGCACTATAGTTTGACAATCTTCAAATGATATTATAGATATATAGCAATACACAAACTAAGTTGCATACATTCCCTCAATTAAATTTTAAGTTTAATACTTACATTATGTTTGTCAAAGACCATGTTTGCTTTCATTTGCATCAAATGCTGATGCAGAAAACATACATGGTAAACCTCATTCAGTTTTAGTTAAACCATTCTTTAGAACTGGCAATTTTAGAACATAGCATATAAAGTATATACTCATGTGAATGTTTACAACGTGTTACTGTATATATATCTGAATCTTTGTGTATATAAATTTCCTCTCTGCCTCCGTGCCCCCATCTTGTATGTCGCCAGAATGCTCCCGGTACTTTTTAACAGACGCAGATGAAATTCTGAAATATGTTGGTGGTTACAGTAAAAATTCCTTAACAGAAAACCTCGACTGTAAACTTGAAAATGATTAAAATGCTTCCCCTCCGCAAATTCTCAATGAATCCAATTATTTTAGTCGCACTGATTTACACAATCTAGTTGAAAATACTGTTTTCTGTTTTCTCTTTATTCAGCTCAAACATACAAGGTATTTGTACCTCTTTAAACGAGATCAAATCTTTTATTTATGGTTAACGGGATCTAAATTTTGAATATTATATCAACTGCCTTCAGGAATGTCGTATTCCTCAAATATTTGATACGGATTATCTAAAAATCGATGGATATAACTGTTTTTCTCAACGCCAAACTGTCGGTCAATTCTTTGAAATTAAAAGTGATAATTTACACAAATCGAACATTTTAAGAAACTTTTATCGCCCGACGTAATACACTTGATTTGTTTCATCAGGATTTTTCTAGGTTACTACAAAACATAAAACGTAAAGGTATTGAGTTAATGTTGACCCCGGTTTGTCAACAAACAATTTTTTTATTAGGGAAAAGAAGTGTTGGCTGGGCTCAGGTCAGGTTGTACCTGTGGAGAGAGAAATAAACAAATCTAAATATGATGTCCTTTTTTCCAGCATAAAATACATAAAACAGAATGAATCTCCAATACAATACAATGTTTAGGCCTACAGAATAATATGATGCAGTATGGAAGTTGGCTAATTGGCGAATTACAGACACCAGCATAATTGACATGATCGTTGACCATATTTGGACGTGGGCTCATTAATATTCATGAAAGCAAGAGTATTTGCCGCCAAAATGCTCATACATATTAATAAGGGAAATAACCTATTCGTCATACCAATAGACCAAATTCTACTGACAAGATAAATTGACTAAGTTCTCAAATAATTAACACTGCCAACAATTATCCTGATTCTCATCATTAGCATGGATGATTAATAAACATTTTGCTACATAAATAGTACAAATAAAGCGATGATTTACCTGTGGAGAGAGAAATAAACAAATCTAAATATGATGTCCTTTTTTCCAGCATAAAATACATAAGACAGAATGAATCTCCACCGCAGGAGAGTATCACTTCCTACTGTCAGATAACCCTTACTATGCTTCAGACCACATAAACATAAATTTAGGTACCCCCCTAACCTGTACCCGGTTACATTAATGCTTGCAGGCGATTTTAATAATAATATCCTCCAGATCGATAATAGTGAATTTGTAATCACATATTTTACTACATCAATGGAAAATAATTTATGTCCAAAAATAACCATGCCAACACGTTTCGCTGACAAAAGTGCTGGCTTAATTTATTTATTTATTTTACAATATTTATACAGTACTATTTATAATTATAAGATTACTCTAAGCGCTTTACAGATTTATAAAATATACACACTTACACATATCCTTCACCGCCACACATACCCTGTATCGCACACACTCACACTACCACTACCACGCTTATACACACATCCTTATCATCACAGCGAAGACACACACACACATTTCAATATATTACACAATCATTATGTAAAAAAAATGGAATGAAAGACAACAGATAATTTAAAACAATTTAAAACAATATCCAACTGATAAAACTTTGACTAGAAGAAAAACTATAATAAAATTTAAATGAATGTTTAAAAATTCAAGCACATTAAAAATATTAAATTACAAGAGAAAAATTAACATGTTAAAAATCTATGAATAAAACCTGAAAAGAAACTTATTCTAAAAAGTAAGCCAAAATTCCTGTGATAAAACAAAATATAATACTGATTCCTGTTACAGACTATCACTATATGCTTGTCTAAAAAGATTTGTCTAAAGGTGTTTTTAAAGGAACTGTTTATTGCGAATATTAGCTGATAGATTGTTCCATAGTTTAGATGAAGCTCTGTCAAATTGTCTTTCTCCATAGGTTTTTTTCCGTACTCATAGGTTTTTGTCTGTACTCTCGGTGTTGTTAAAGTTATTGAATTCGTAGTGGTCTTGAGTCAATAAATCTTGCAGATAGACCGGCGCTCGTCCATTAAGTATCTTAAAAGTATATAGAAGCAGCTTGTATTGATATCTATATCTGACTGGCAACCAATGTAAATCAATGAGATTTTGAGTGATGTGTTCATACTTTCGTTTGCGTGTTATCAGTCTCGTCGTGGTATTTTGCACTCTTTGTAGTAGACATAATGTTGTTGTTAACACCATACAAAAGAGCCTTACCGTAATCTATTCGAGATGTCACCAATGTCGCGACGAGTGTCTTGCATGCACTTGCATCAGAGAGGTACTGTCGTATACGTCATATCATTCGTATCTGTGAGAAGCATGATTTCACAACCACACTCACAGGTTTTTTCATATTTAATACGTCGGCAAAATGGACGAAATTTCACGTATGATGAACTGTTGACGATACATCCATCAAAATGTAACTGACAATCTCTGAAGTCCTTCACGCGATGTTTAGGTGCGAACACTATAGTTCCTTGACAATCTATAATTCAGAGTTTCCCCAAATTCCCTTGATTCTGTTTCTGGAATATTACTTTCGCGTTTCTCTGACCATTTTCCTTTATTTACTATTTTCCATAATCTCACCAAGATCGTCTAACACCCACTAAAACAGTCAGGTTTAACAAATATAAACACAAAATAGAACCATGGATGACAAAAGGAATCTTAACATCTCAGAAAAAAAGAGACAATAATATATGTGGAGCAGCTCAAAATTGCTGATTCAGAGAGTCAAAAGAAAAAACGTTAAAAATCAAAATTAGTCCTATAATCGAATCATAAGGAAATACAAGCGAAATGCAGAACACAATTACTATACCCATTTAATTGACAAATACAAAAATGATATTAACAAACATGGCGAACTATTAACAAAGCTCTTAACAGAAACTCTAAACTTAATATATCACCAGAATGTTATATTAATATGATGGAAGGGAAGTTAGAGACCCACTACAAATCGCTGAATATTTTAATGACTATTTTTCTAACTTAGGCCATACCTTTGCGAATTCCCTCAATTTCTCCCATAAAGGCTTTCAGCAATTTTTATATAAAGTACCTCCTTCTACATCCTCTTTAATTTTTAAGCCTATTTCAATAGAGGACACTGCTAAAATTATAGGTGAATTAAAACCAAAACAGAGCTATGGTCATGACGAGATATCTACTTCCCTTTTACAGTCACTGAAAGATGTATTAGCTAAACCCATTTGCTTTCTCATTAACAGTAATCAATCATTTAAAACTGGTGTCTTTCCTCATCCGTTAAAAATTGCCAGAGTTATTCCTATCTTCAAAACAGATAACAAGAAATTATTCAAATTGCCGATCAATTTCATTACTTTCTAGTATATCTAAAGTTTTTGAAAAAGCTATTTTCATTCAATTCTGGTTTCACTCTCTATAGCTGCCATACTCGTGTTCTTAAATTTTCAGATAGGAGCCTATGTACAAACTAGCGCAGATCAAATTCTTCAATAAATTTCAACTTGGTCTTCTACCTAAATATTTATTATCACTAAGCCTGTCAAATATCTCTGAAAATCCCGAATATCCATGTACGCGTGGTGCAAAAAATATACATAAAACAAATCAACATTGACAATCACTTTCAAAAATTATCTCGATCACCATTAGCTCACTACAAAAGGATATCCCCCCACCGTTTTTAATAAACTTATAAACATCGACAACCATTATGGCACAAACCTATTGAATTTTGTAGTTCCTGTTACCCATATAGGCTTCTCACTAAAATTCTTGTCACATTCTTCTACCGATAATTTCAAAGATTCCAAGTGTATTCAAAATCACGAGCTATCCTCTATTAATTCCCACCAGCATATTTCAGAAAAAACACTCAATTGGGTCTCTTACTCCCTGCAGCCAATGCTGGCCTTTGAGAGGGTCCCAGAACCATATACCACCCAAATATTTTATAAAATATTAAATATTACATATAAAACCTATATTGAACTTACAGTATAACCTGTATTCAGAGACCACTCAAGGGAATATTCAAAAACGGTCTCTGAATGAAGGTGGTCACTTATGATAGGAGTTTGTGTTGACATTTTAGAAATGATAGTATCCTATTTTTTAATCATACATGTGTAGTTACAGCTTTTACATGCTGTCTCCGATCTACCGAACCGATGTATATGATACTCAATCAGGAGCGGACCAAGCCAAATCCATTATCAACAACCTGCTCTTTATATATACTACTTAATATTTGAGTATGCTACACAGAAAGACCTGGCCGAGGTCCTACTATCAAGAGGAAGTTTTTGATAGGCTCAGCAGGACCCTTCTAGAAAGATTGCGGTTTCCGGCTTGTATTACAAAATGGATCTCCATTCTTTATAATGACCTAAGGGTGTATTGCGATGTGCGTGAAGTCTTCACCAATTGTTTTACCCGCGTAAGAGGGTTCACACTTTCTCTCTTAATATCTTGGATAATCGAAACATCATAATAGGAATAGATATCACCGACAGGTCAAAACATTTCAACACGCAGCTAAGCTATTCCTTGACAACGTTTCAGGTACCACCGAAAAAAAAAACACCATAGCAGTATTGGGTATAAAGGAATTCCTTCTCCTCCTGAATAAGTCTGCCCTCCCGCTTTAACATTACCTTTCAAAACGGACCTGGCTTGAGTGTCAAACCAATTGTGGGTATTGCAACAAACATGCTGAAACGTTGTTACATCTTTTTGTCATGTTTGATAAATTATCACCATTACAGAATAGCTTCTACCACCCTGAAAAAACACACCCAGGTGTATTAATTTATTAGATTTTTTGTAATGTTTGATATCACCAGGGCTTGACTATACCATTATTTCAAAATACAGGGAATTTACAGACTGAAACTAAAATATTAGATTCAAAATACAGGGAATTTACAGACTGAAACTAAAATATTAGATTCAAAATACAGGGAATTTACAGACTGAAACTAAAATATTAGATTCAAAATACGGGGAATTTACAGACTGAAACTAAAATATTAGATTCAAAATACAGGGAATTTACAGACTGAAACTAAAATATTAGATTCAAAATACGGGGAATTTACAGACTGAAACTAAAATATTTTTTAGGATTTCCTTATTGACTATAAATACGGAACTTTATAACTAAATTAATCAGTTTAATACATTTACATCTATAGTGTAGAAATCACCAATAACAATGTTTATTATTACTATAATTACAGTTCCTGTATCTAGTGTAGAAATCACCAATAACAATGTTTATTATTACTATAATTACAGTACCTGTATCTAGTGTAGAAATCACCAATAACAATGTTTATTATTACTATAATTACAGTACCTGTATCTAGTATAGAAATCACTAATAACAATGTTTATTATTACTATAATTACAGTACCTGTATCTAGTATAGAAATCACCAATAACAATGTTTATTATTACTATAATTACAGTTCCTGTATCTAGTGTAGAAATCACCAATAACAATGTTTATTATAACTATAATTACAGTTCCTGTATCTAGTATAAAATCACCAATAACAATATTTATTATTACTATAATTACAGTACCTGTATCTAGTGTAGAAATCACCAATAACAATGTTTATTATAACTATAATTACAGTTCCTGTGTCTAGTGTAGAAATCACCAATAACAATTTTTAAATTTTTATTAAAAACTATTTAAAATTAAAAATTTTTTTCCTTTGTATCTAGTGTAAAAATCACCAATAACAATGTTTATTATTACTATAATTACAGTACCTGTATCTAGTGTAGAAATCACCAATAACAATGTTTATTATTACTATAATTACAGTACCTGTATCTAGTGTAAAAATCACCAATAACAATGTTTATTATTACTATAATTACAGTTCCTGTATCTAGTGTAAAAATCACCAATAACAATGTTTATTATTACTATAATTACAGTACCTGTATCTAGTGTAGAAATCACCAATAACAATGTTTATTATTACTATAATTACAGTACCTGTATCTAGTGTAGCAATCGTCAATAAAAATGAAGATCTGATAAAAGATAGAACTGTCAATTTAGAATGTAAAACTACTGGAGGATATCCTCTACCAAATATCACGTGGTCTATAGATACTAGAATATTAATGACGTCAGTTAGTACAACTATTAGTAGATTATCATACCAACCTATTGTATCAGATCAGGGTCAAAGGTTACAATGTTCAGCTACCAATGGTTATGGTCAATCTCAAACTGATTCATTTCAACTTGATATAAAATGTAAATACACTGTGTTTTTATCACCAACATCAAATAATAAATTTATTGCAATTAAGATATTTATTCAACACAGATAAAAGTACTACCTTAACTTCAATATGTAACGGATTATTCATATAATGAAAAGGTACACAATATTGCTGAATGAAAATAACCGAACTCTTACTTGATATTTCCAGATAAACCAGTTGTTGATATAAAACAATCTATAACACCTTATAAACTGATACAAAATCAGACAGTAGAATGTCAAGTTACCCGATCTAATCCAGTAGTTACAAGTTATAAATGGTATAGAAATGGTAATATAATACCAGGATCTAGTTTATATTATACAGTATCTAATGATGGTAGTTATTCCTGTTCAGCTACTAATTCTGTTGGTGAATCTAATAGAAGTCGTGTTATATCTGTAGAGATTTTATATCCACCGACTGTATCTACTCCACCATCACCATATTCTATTATAGAATCTACTACTCTCACTATACCCTGTATAGCTACATCTAATCCTGTACCTAATAATTATACTTGGTCTGGACCTAATAACTTGATACAATCTCAACAGAATTTAACTATACCTAGTATCAATAGAGATCAAACAGGACAATATACATGTACAGTTAGTAATATCATGATACCAACTACTGGTGTACAACAAACTGGTATAGGATTTAGTTCAACTACTGTTAATGTTTTATGTAAGTATTGAATATTGAAACCTCTATGGCAAGATTAAAGTAAACTAGAATTATAATTTTGGTACAAGTAAACATTCTTATTCCCATTTAATTTGTTCTCTTCTCATCAACGATTATAAACAATTGTCTGATTATCATGGTACTTATTAGTATAATTATATTATATTACAAATGGTCCTGAAGCCGTGTATCTAGGTAGAAACTGATTATCATGGTACTTATTAGTATAATTATATTATATTACAAATGGTCCTAAAATCAGTGTATCTTGGTAGAAACTGATTATCATGGTACTTATTAGTATAATTATATTATATTACAGATGGTCCTGAAGTCAGTGTATCTAGAAAAGAAACTGATTATCATGGTACTTATTAGTATAATTATATTATATTACAGATGGTCCTGAATTTAGTGTATCTAGGAAAAAAACTGATTATCATGGTACTTATTAGTATAATTATATTATATTACAGATGGTCCTGAAGTCAGTGTATCTAGAAAAGAAACTGATTATCATGGTACTTATTAGTATAATTATATTATATTACAGATGGTCCTGAAGTCAGGGTATCAGGTAGAAACTGATTATCATGGTACTTATTAGTATAATTATATTATATTAAAATGGTCCTGAAGTCAGTGTATCTTGGTAGAAACTAAATTTTCATGGTATTTTTTAGTATAATTATATTAATTACAGATGGTCCTGAAGTCAGTGTATCTAAAGTAGAAACTGATTATCATGGTACTTATTAAATATAAATTTTATTATATTACAGATGGTCCTGAATTTAATGTATCTAGAGTAGAAACTGATTATCATGGTATTTTTTAAATATAATTATATTATATTACAGATGGTCCTGAAGTCAGTGTATCTAGAAAAGAAACTGATTATCATGGTACTTATTAGTATAATTATATTATATTACAAATGGTCCTGAAGCCGTGTATCTAGAGTAGAAACTGATTATCATGGTACTTATTAGTATAATTATATTATTTTACAGATGGTCCTGAAGTCAGTGTATCTAGAAAAGAAACTGATTTTCAAAGGAATTGAAATTAAAATTTAAATTGGGCCTAAAAAACCCAAACCAAAAATGATTATATGGTACCAATTAATTATATTTAACCCAAATTCCAATTTGTGGTTAATTTTGGAGAAATAAAGGATTTTAGTTAAATTTTAAAATATTCAAATTCCGAAAACCAAAACAGATAAAAAATTTTCTTGGGACAAAAAATTAATTAATTACAGTTTGGTTGGAGTTTTAATAAAAAATTTTTCAGTCAAATTTTAAATTTTTTAAAGTTCAATGGTTAAAGTGAAATTTAAAAAATGTTATCAGGGATTATTGGTATAAATTTTTTATTAAAATGGTCCCAACAGGGATTAAAAAGGTATTTTCAGGGATTATTAGGTAATTTTAATTTTTTACAAAAGGTCCCAAGTATTATTTGAAAGGAACGATTATTAAAGGTACTTTTTAAATATTAATTTTAAAATATTTCAGTTTAATCAGGGGACAAGTAAAAATTTTATGGAAATTTTTAAATATTAATTTTATTTATTTCAGTTTAATATGGGACTAAGTAGTAATTTTATGGTACTTATTATATAAAATTTTTTACAAATTTTAAAATGGTCCCAAGTATTATTAGGTAAAACGATTATAAAGGTACTTTTTAAAATTATTATATTTTATTTCAGATGTTAATTATGGGACTAAGTAAAAATTTTATGGTACTTTTTAAATATTAATTTTATTTATTTCAGTTTAATAGTGGGACTAAGTAAATTATATATGGTACTTTTTAAATATTAATTTTATTATAACAGTTCTAATATGGGACTAAGTAAAAATTTTATGGTACTTAAGTAAAATTTTATTTTTTTACAGATTTAATATGGGACTAAAAAAATATATAAAAAAGGAACTAAGTAAAATTAATAAAAAAATTACCAACCCTATTTTAGATGGTACCAATTAAATTATATTGGGACCAACAAGTTTAAAATTTGGACCTAAAGGTTTTTTATTAAAGGTACAAAAAGTAAATTTTATTGGGACACAGTTAAATTAATTAAGGGGGGGGTTTTAAAATTTCAGTAATTTTTTATTAAAGGTTAATTTAAATAATTTTTAATGGTTTTTTTCAGTATTATAATGGTACTACAGTATTATAATGGTACTAAGTATTATAATGGTACTACAGTATTATAGATGGACTACAGTATTATATATGGTATACAGTATTATATATGGTACTACAGTATTATATATGGTACTACAGTATTATATATGGTACTACAGTATTATATATGGTACTACAGTATTATATATGGAAATACAGTATTATAATGGTACTACAGTATTATAATGGACTACAGTATTTTATATGGGACTACAGTATTATATATGGTACTACAGTATTATATATGGACTACAGTATTATAATGGTACTACAGTATTATATATGGACTACAGTATTATATATGGTACTACAGTATTATATATGGACTACAGTATTATATATGGTACTACAGTATTATATATGGTACTACAGTATTATAGATGGTACTACAGTATTATATATGGTATACAGTATTATAAATGGTACTACAGTATTATATATGGAAATACAGTATTATATATGGACTACAATATTATAATGGACTACAGTATTATAGATGGTATACAGTATTATAATGGTACTACAGTATTATAGATGGTACTACAGTATTATATATGACACTACAGTATTATAGATGGTAGTACAGTATTATATAGGGTACTATAGTATTAAGAAATTAAGAGAAAAACTTATCATATTAATTATTTTCATTTGATCCCAAATCTTGTACGTCGGCAGAATAATGAAACCAAACAAACGGATTTTAAAAGAGCTGAATCGAGCTATCAACCTCTTTATCTGGGATGGAAAAGGCGACTGGATAACCCGAAATACCTTACAACTGATGTTGGGCGAAAAAAGGGCATGGGGTCAATTATATTAATCTCAGGTTCTAGGCAACAATCTAACAACTCATCGGCGGGACAGATCCCGGTCTGTCTGGATGGGTACTACTCTGAGGGAGCCGGACGCTGACAGAAGCTATTCCGTGACAACGTTCCAGGTACCACCGAAAAATAAAACCATAGCAGTAATCTCAGGAAAAGTGCATATAACATCAAAATATATTTACAATCAATCAAAATCTTTTCGGGTCTAATTCGGGGAGTAAAGGAATTCCTCCTCCTCCTGATTCATTCTGTCCTCCCGCTTTAACATCACCTTTCTAAACGGACCTGGCTTGAGTTTCAAATTAAATGTTGGTATTGCAACAAACATGCTGAAACGTTGTTACTTTTTTGGTAATGTTAGACAAAGACCATATAAATAATAAGACATGACAGCTATTCTTCTCCCTTTAGTACCAGCGAAGTGCAGCGCTGCCAAGTGGCGGGTAGTAAACACAACATCTATTAATAACTGACCAACGTGGCCGAAACGCTACTTCGTCGTCTTTAACTGCTCCTCTTTGCTTCAATAAAATTTGCTCATAGGTATCATATACATCGTTAAACGGGCAAATGAATTAGCTTTCAATGCGTATGTGTTTAAAAAATTTCCGATCATTGAGAGACGAGAAACATGGAGTTGGAGTTTTTACTATAACGAAAAGTTTCCAAACCCAAATTGTAGGCGTTTCGACAGTTCAATAATGGAAATGTAATGTAATGGTTTTTTACTTTTATAAGTCCAATTATATGAACTTCTATGGCCTACACGGGACAGCGCCATGTAGTGTGCAATGAGGAATTTTTGATAGGACAGGTTTTCGTGGTTAATACGAACTCTGTGGGCGGGGACAAAGCAAATGAGAAAACGAAAGTAGTAATGACTTGTAGTCGGCATCAGACAACAATTTGCCGGTCCCGACATTTATTCCAACACACTTTTTTTTTTGGTAAATATCAGACAAAATAGTAAACAATGCATATAAAATAAAAAATAAAAAATACAAGTTTAGTTAGAACAAGAATAATAAAAATGAACTAGGAGTCAGTAGGCTCCAACGACGTCAAATTTTGTCCAACTACCAATATCACCTACACGAGACATCAGATAAGTACAGATTTGAAAAGCCAATTCAATTCCCGATTTAACAATATACTAAACTTTAAAGTAGTTAACGATATTTAAGCCATTCCAGGCTATATAATATATTGATTCGTCTTAGGGTCGCCATTTTAATTTTTGCTTATTAGTTACGTCTTTCTATTCGGATATTTAGATCGCTAACACGGGGAAAATAGAACTCCTTACCATATATTTCCCTAGGAAACCTTGAGAAAAGAAACTGCAGATTCCTTGTTCCGATAGCTGTTGCAGCAAAACGCGGAATTAACATTACTCTTGGATGGTAAATTCAGGCGAGGAGGATTTTCCCACCAGGCCCTCAATGAACCCTAAGTGCGCTTTACTACCCTCCGCTGAGTGGCGCTGTTCGTCGCCTGGTACGCTGATTGGCCTAGCTGTCATGTCTTATTATTTATATGGTCTTTGTGTTAGATAAATTATCACCATTACAAAATAGCTTCTACCACTCTGAAAAAAACATACCCAGGTGCATGAATTTAGTGTAGAAATCACCAATAACAATGTTTATTATTACTATAATTACAGTACCTGTATCTAGTATAGAAATCACCCAAAAACAATGTTTATTATACTATAATTACATACCTGTATCTAGTGTAGAAATCAACCCAAAAACAATGTTTATTATTAAATATAATTACAGTACCTGTATCTAGTTAGAAATCACCAATAACAATGTTTATTATTACTATAATTACAGTACCTGTATCTAGTTAGAAATCAACCCAAAAACAATGTTTATTATTAAATATAATTACAATACCTGTATCTAGTGTAGAAATCACCCAAAAAAAATGTTTATTATTAAATTTAATTACAATTCCTTTTATCTAGTGTAGAAATCACCAATAAAATGTTTATTATTACTTTAATTACAGTTCCTTTTATCTAGTTAGAAATCACCAATAACAATGTTTATGATTACTATAATTACAGTTCCTGTATCTAGTTAGAAATCACCAATAACAATGTTTTTATTACTATAATTTTCAGTACCTGTATCTAAGTAGAAATCACCAATAACAATGTTTATTATTACTTTAATTACAGTACCTGTATCTAGTGTAGAAATCACCAATAACAATGTTTATTATTACTATAATTACAGTACCTGTATCTAGTATAGAAATCACCAATAACAATGTTTGTTATTACTATATTTACAGTTTCCGTATCTAATGTAGAAATCACCAATAACAATGTTTATTATTACTATAATTACAGTTCCTGTATCTAGTGTAGAAATCACCAATAAAAATGTTTATTATTACTATAATTACAGTTCATGTATCTAGTGTAGAAATCACCAATAACAATTTGTATTATTACTATAATTACAGTACCTGTATCTAGTGTAGAAATCACCAATAACAATGTTTATTATTACTATAATTACAGCTCCTGTATCTAGTGTTGAAATCACCAATAACAATGTTTATTATTACTATAATTACAGTACCTGTATCTAGTGTAGAAATCACCAATAACAATGTTTATTATTACTATAATTACAGTTCCTGTATCTAGTATAGAAATCACCAATAACAATGTTTATTATTACTATAATTACAGTACCTGTATCTAGTGTAGAAATCACCAATAACAATGTTTATTATTACTATAATTACAGTACCTGTATCTAGTGTAGAAATCACCAATAGCAATGTTTATTATTACTATAATTACAGTACCTGTATCTAGTGTAAAAATCACCAATAAAAATGAAGATCTGATAAAAGATAGAACTGTCAATTTAGAATGTAAAACTACTGGAGGATATCCTCTACCAAATATCACGTGGTCTATAGATACTAGAATATTGATGACGTCAGTTAGTAAAACTACTAGTAGATTACCATACCAACCTGTTGTATCAGATCAGGGTCAAAGGTTACAATGTTCAGCTACCAATGGTTATGGTCAATCTCAAACTGATTCATTTCAACTTGATATAAAATGTAAATACACTGTGTTTTTATCACCAACATCAAATAATAGATTTATTGCAATTAAGATATTTATTCAACACAGATAAAAGTACTACCTTAACTTCAATATATAACGGATTATTCATATAATGAAAAGGTAGCCAATATTGCTGAATGAAAATAACTGAACTCTTACTTGATATTTCCAGATAAACCAGTTGTTGATATAAAACCATCTATAACACCTTTTAAAAATCAGACAGTTCAGTTAGAATGTCAAGTTACCCAATCTAATCCAGTAGTTACAAGTTATAAATGGTATAACAATGGTAATATAATACCAGGATCTAGTTTATATTATACAGTATCTAATGATGGTAGTTATTCCTGTTCAGCTACTAATTCTGTTGGTGAATCTAATAGAAGTCGTGTTATATCTGTAGAGATTTTATATCCACCGACTGTATCTACTCCACCATCACCATATTCTATTATAGAATCTACTACTCTCACTATACCCTGTATAGCTACATCTAATCCTGTACCTAATAATTATACTTGGTCTGGACCTAATAACTTGATACAATCTCAACAGAATTTAACTATATCTAGTATCAATAGAGATCAAACAGGACAATATACATGTACAGTTAGTAATATCATGATACCAACTACTGGTGTACAACAAACTGGTATAGGATTTAGTTCAACTACTGTTAATGTTTTATGTAAGTATTGAATATTGAAACCTCTATGGCAAGATTAAAGTAAACTAGAATCTATAATTTTGGTACAAGTTAACATATTTACATGTAAAACTCATCGGGAGACAGAATACAAAATCAGTAGATGTTTTATGTAAGTACTAGCGCTTATTCCCGGCTTCGCCCGGGGTTATTTACCAGTCACTTGAATAATATTTCATGCCCACGATATTTCTTTTAATTCAATGCATGAATAGTTGGTAGTGAAAAAACATTCAGTACTTAAAAGTTAAAAATATCGTCGCCGAATATATGCGAGGCATTCAATTGGTTTAAATTGTAGACATGGTTATCCAAAAACAATTTGTCATCGCCCTTCGCGTACTTGATAACCGTTGGTAAATCTATTAATAGCCAAAGTAAATAAAAGAAAATTATGCCGTTTCACTTTTCAGTGTGTTTTTTGACAAAGTAAATAACGAATGCCAAAACAAAGACACAGGTTCACATCTTTGCATTTCCAGGAATATGCATCCACAGTCTCGCCGTCTCTCAGTTATGGTCACTCCCTTATATTGGCTCTAGAATGTTCTTCACATTTCTGGAAGCCTTGTTAACTGTGTTTGCATGATTGTTGATTTCAACATTTTGGACAAAGTAAACAACGAATGCCAAAACAAAGACTCAGGTGCACATACTTGCATATACGTGTTTGTGCATGCACAGCATCTCCTTCCTGCCTGCCTCCGTCTTTGAGCTATGGCGACCATACACACACACACCCACACCCCCCCACACACACACAGACACTTCCTCTTATATATATAATAATAGATAGATTGAATATTCATAACCTGTAAATTTGACGTGTATAATATTATAGAATGTTGCTAATATTAAAACTAGCTCGGGTTTCTAAATACTGAATTCAGGCTTTATTCGGTTTATGAAACTTTGTCATTATGTTTTAGATCGGTGTGATTGATTAACATAAAACATAAACATAAAAACATAAAACTTGACGTCATCAAAACATGTCTCATTAAAAATTATGATTTGCAATATTACACACTCAAAAACGAAACTGAACCCTGAAAGAAGAATCTAATTGTGGTTTTGACTATCTGTTTGTAAGTCTGGTAGGCTACAGTTAATGTTATTGGTCAGTAAATAGATAAATTCCTAAATAGGCCACTGATAAGTAGTTTCCTTCTGATTATTCATACAAATTTATCTGGCAACACGTACCAACCAGTCTGGGAGGGAGTGTGAAATGCCCTTCATCTCAAACTGTTCACGATTAACAATAATTGCATTTCATAGCAAATTTTCCCTCTTATTAAATTTTTGTCTTCAATACGTCCGTTTCAAAGACGTGTCCTGAGTGTAAGAAATCCACTTGTGTTGTGATAACCTATTCATAATGTGTGTTAGGTATAGGCCTATGGCCAATGGTATTTTCTACCCATCTACTTTAATAGTAAAGTAACCATCAGTTATCCCCCTTCTTTAACAAAATTAACATGGAACGTCCACGATTTTTGAATTCGACAGAAAAGTTTGATAAACTCGTATCAAGTGTGGAATATGATAAAACTTCAGAACCTCCTGTCAATCCCTCAGCAAATGGAGTTCATTTGGTGGATAAAGGGGATTTAGGGCATGACTGGAAACATACATCGTCAAGTTGGAAAAACATATCGTCATTTAACATATTTTTCAATGAGGACAGGGACATTGACACATACACAAGTAGACATGTCGTTAAAAAGGATATTAAAACCACCATTCAGTCATTAGGTCTCTCTTGTGGATATATTATAAGAACGACCTACTATAAACACTATGGAAATAATTCGGTAAAGAGAAACATTACAGAAGTGGATAAGATTAAAAAAGAAAGTGATTGTGAGAGCGAAGTAGCCTTAGGTGAGTTAGATCCAACTTAAAAATGTCATCATCTATGTGGACGCTCTGTCAGATGTGGCACAGTAGCGAAGCCTGAAAAGAGAGAGGGGGAGGGGGTTATCGTGACGTCTCACTTCGATTTATCTGTCCATTATCAACAGCGCATTTGAAAAATTAAATTGATTTAAAGCTAGGTTTCTTCAATCTGAGTAAAATAAAATTAACTAGGCCTACAAGAAACAGAAACGTTCTTCTATGCAATGAAACTACCGGTAGGCCTATAAAGACGTCGAATTTAAAATTGGATATTATGGATTTTGGCTTGAATGATTCTTCTTCTTTAAATTGCGCGTCAATGTAGACGCGATTAACTATAGACTCTCATAGATTATTGTGACGGCAAAAAAATTATTCCTTTTTTCTCTAATTCTGTAAAATTTAAATTTCTATTCATGGAAATTAAATTTTACAGGGGTCTAGGTAGGTTCTGTATGTGGTTATAATACGATTTTACGCAGTTTCAAGCCAAAAAACGTACAAACTATTCAAGAAACCTGGGCTTTAAGAAATACATCCTTTTGCTACTATTAGGTTACATTTCAATTTACATACACAGGGATTTTCCTTTAAATGTGTCGTTATTTCGATATTTCTTTTCTTTGCAGTAGCAACAAATTATGCCTTAATAGAGTACATATTTCCAAAAGATGTTGTGTCTCTATCACCACATAAAAGAAATAACAAGTATTTAATACCTACTGCACCATCGGTAAAATCAAAAATAAAAGAAGCTGTAAAATCTAATGCTGGTCCCCATACTATAAACGCAGGTGTTTCTGGAAGTTTGTTAGAAAATACAGTTCCAGGTACCACTCCGAGAAATGAGAAACAAATAAGCTATTACAGAAATAGATTAAAGCAGACTAGCAAGACCAAAGACGAGTTCCAAGAAATACTAAAATTTTCTCGACATGATGAAATAGGACGTAACTTTATTCATAATTTACAGTTTCCATTGAAAGGGATTAGATTTATAGTTGCCATGACTCCCCAAATTGATGAAATTGTCAAATATTGCACGAAAATAACAGACCGATGTGGTATTCTATCCATTGACACAACATTTAACGTTAGTCAGTTTTTCATGACACCGACTTCCTACCCGCTTCCATCAGTTATCAATAAAAGAACAAATAAACCGGTAAATATGCCTGGACCCTGTCTGTTTCATGTAGAGGAAGAAAATCATGACGTTTATTTATATTTCGCACACAGCCTAATTCAAATGAACACCGAGATCGACAAAGTGAGGTATATAGGAGGGGATCAGGGCAAGGGTAAACGTGGATACATGTATCCAATGAGGTCATTAGTGCTCTTACCATGTACTAGACACATGCAGAGTAATATTGAACAGCATTTGAAAGACAGTCCCTTGCGACGGCAGATCTTTAAGAATTTGTTTGGTTCTCAAACTGAAATGCGACAAGGTTTAGTGGATTGTGAACGTCACCATTTTTATCATAATTTGAACGAGTTAGTAAAAAATTGGCCAGATGTATTTGTGGAATACTTTCGAACAAACATCGAACATGACATGAAAGAAGGGATGCTGAAAGATGTGCGAAATGCCGTGGGTCTAGGCAGTGAACTTTTTTATAACAATGCTTTAGAATGTTTAAATAAAAAAATTAAAAACAAGAAGCGCGAAATGCAAGCAATGGAAGGTAAAGGAGCTAACGTTAAAAAAATATGTACTTTAATGGAAGCTGTAACAATCTATAAAAATATTTTGTACGAGGAGAGGAAATTTTTACACCAGGCAGTCATTGGAAAAGGACCATATGTATTATCCCCAGACTACGAAGAGAATTACATCGACGAAGTCAAATTCTGCAAATTAAGTCTGGACGAAAAGAGAAATGTTTTGTCGAAAATTGACCCTTTCGTAAATGACTCAGATGTTTCAGCAGACCTTCTATTAACTTGAAATTCTGGTGCTCCCGTCCCCTTGCTCATTTAGACCAGTTCTTATTTTTAACACCACATTCCCAAACGTAGTTTGTATATTAAGAGAATAAACAGACTAAAATTAAATAAGGAAAATTTGTTGTTTAATCGACATAATACGAAAATAATAATTAACAAAGTATGGCATGAAAATTTTATTCACATTAGTCAGCAGTACTATCCCGGGTATCGATACCGAACTCGTGCCATATTAATCTGTGATGAACATCCTGTAAATTTAATTTAATTGCGTCGTCAATGTGCATATTTTTAATGTCATCTCTCTGTTTTTTATACAGGCCCTTTGAGGATGATAGTACACATTCTCTTTATGTGTTTTGAAGTGGAGTTTCCCGGGGTTTAATCCAGTAGCCTTTTCCCTAAAATGTCTATACGTTTTTGTTATAATAGCAATATCAAATGGGGGAGGGGGTGGTAGATCTGCAAGGGACTGTCTTAAAGCACCTCCACAACCAAAGCATTTCACTGCCCTAGTATCCTGTAAAAAACAAACTTTTAGACATTCTTCTTCTACAAAATGCGAATTATTGCATTGTAAATCTTCAGTCGTCCTTGTTCTGCTCTTTTTCTCGCTTTATATCCTGGTTCTTTTCCGGCATTTGCTGGTACTGCCCGTTTTGACATTGATGGGAATTCATACTGTCCAACCACCACATCCAGATTTCCCTTAACGTGGGCAGCGGCGTTGCAATGGGCACACATATTGTATCTTATAAAACGCTCACAATCACATCTGAAAACAATTAGCAAATATTAGAAGGATTCGTTCATCTATTTATAGGCCTACTATTGACTGATATCAGTTATGAAAGATAGCTTGCCAGGCAAGGTAACATACGCTCACACAGCAGATTTGTTGAGGAAAAACTAATAAACAACTAATAAACCTACAGATTTGTTGATTAGATGGAGCACGAGATGGTACCTTTAAATATAACGTAATCAAGTTCAGTTTAAAATTATCCGCTTGGAAACAAACTTAATATGGTTAATCTTTCAGGTTACCTGAACACATACCAAAATCGATAGGGTACTTTCTTGGATGTTCATAAACACGCATACCTAGTTTCATTGAAATCCATACAGAATTCGGACCTGTAGAGGGTTTATAAACTGAAAATTTGACGCGTTAAGAGTTTTGAAGTCTTAGTTCAAGAATTCCAGGAATTTTTTTTCGGGCCATAATCAATAGGGTTCTTCCCTGGATGGTAATAAACAAGTATACTAAGTTTCGTTGAAATCCCCCAAGAACTCTGACATGTAGTGTTTAAAAGCCAATTGTGGACGGACCGACGGACATTGGTGACGACAATATACGCCCCACATTTCATGTGGGCGTATAAAAATGATTAGGGAAGTTGAAATCATGTTGCATTTGGTCAGCTTAAATAAATACTAGTATATGGATGAATTCGGTTAGGCAGTTGCATGATTTGCACTAATCGGGACGAAACGGTGCCAGTAGTATTGTTTACACAATTCAACTGATATCGATCAAATACGAACGTATTGATTAAATTTCAAATTCGTTGTAATAAAATTCTTATGAAACTTTCTCAACTGATTCTTTTTAACAAATCTTGAATGAACGAAATATTTAAACGCTTACTTAATCACCTTTGCATATGATACATTGTGGCATATTTGACTTGTTAGTGATATAACCAACGATGTATCTTTAAAGAAAGGATGATCTGTTACTCCTTCCTTTTGAAGAATTATTTGACCATTATCCCAACTGGAACGAAGGAATTGTGGTAGACCAGAAGCTTCAAACGGTGGTAAAGGTCTAGCTGACCTGCCTGAAAATAAAGGACAGATACCTATATATTTTACTAAATATCGAAATGGATTTGTGAATGAAAATTTCATCGTAGAAGAAATCTACCTTCGCGTCTTAAACACGCACAGAAATAGCACAGTTTCATTGTAATATACTAGTATTATATCAACGGGGTCGGGAATAAAAATAAATATATGCACCGATAACTATATGTGGGTAAAATAACCAAGGGACCGAGGGAAGCTAGCGACAAAAATATTTGTAAGATTATATTACCTATAGCCTCTGCAACATTCTTTTTCTGTTTTTTATTTGGATATGAATTCTCTCTGTGAAAATCTACAACAAAAGAATTAAAGCAATTACTACAATAAATATCTCTTAATTCTACTTAACGAGCGGACGCCCACAAAGGCAATGCGTCCACAAGAAGCAAATTTAATTACTGTCCAATCAATAAATTAAATAAATGTCCAAATTCAAACTTGATATATACAAGCATATACACCAAATTTCATTAAACTCCATCAAAAACAGTAGCCTCCATCACACTAAAGAGGAAAATTTAACGCGTTTTCACTAAATCAAGGGCAATAGCTCACGATTGGCTAGACGTAAACTCCTCAGAGATCTTTGACATATAAACATGTATACCAAGATTCATTAAAATACATAAAATCACTAGCCTCTATAAAAATAACGAGGAAAATTTAACGCGTTTTCACTAATAAAGGGCAATAACTCAGGATTGGCTTGACGAAAATTATTCAAATTCGAACTCGTCCGAGATCTTAGGCATATGAACACATATACCAAGTTTCATTAAAATCCATCAAAAACTGTAGCCTATATCGCGCTAACAAGGAAAATTTAACGCTAAATCAAGGGCAATAACTCGGAATGGGGTTGACGAAAATTGTTCAAATTCGATCTCGTCCGAGATCTTAGGCATATGATCATGTATACCAAGTTTCATTAAAATGCATCAAAAACTGTAGCCTCTATCGCGCTAACGAGGAATTGTGAACCGACGACAACAATATACGACCACAAAATTTTGTGGACGTATAAAGATTCTAATCTATTCATATTTGAACTTAATATCTTGGAAAACAAAAGTGTTAAAACAAATGTATTTTATTCTTTAACATGCATTAACCGTATTCGATGTTATTATGCTTGCAAACTATATATATATATTCCTTTAAAAGTAAATGCATCAAAATCAGTGTCTATGAGATTTTAAGAGACCTACCATTAGAAACTGCACAATCATTTTTATGTTCTTTATTCGGATGTGAATTATCCTCCCCGGACAAATCTGTAAAAGGAAAGAGATATAATTATATTAAAATATGTGTAGAAATTTGTAGAATATTCTCTGCTTGTAGGTATGAAATCTCATGCTTTGATATGTAAATAAAGATAAAATGTAAAGTGAGTCCAAAGCTGAGGTCGGACACAGTATAAATATTGATAAACTTAAAGGACGATAACAATTTTTTTATGTTCGATAAATCTTGCGAAATTTCAATATTCCATCTGAGCATCTACAACAACAGTACCCATGACTTAATCTAAAAATAATTCCTAATTAGTTTTCAATTCTGAAAATACACTCGATGGTTTGTTTCATTTTCGGGAATTTATTGATGCGTTCGTTGGCATTGTTTCATTAATATCCAATTCAATAACTTAACTTTATCGATCAGAAATTTATAAAAAATCAGAGGTCAGATTTGCAAGGCAATGTTTTGGATGTCATTTAAAGCTTATCTGGAATAGATTGGACATGAAAATAAGTCTATCAAAATTTCAATAAAGCATTTAGATTAGATCTATTGATCTTTCCTACATCGCAGAGCTTCGTATTTAAATATACAAACCATTATGTGAATCTGTAGATTATCTCTTTTTTGGAGTAAGTGGTTGGTCATTTTCATCATCAGGGAATATGTACTCCACTAGAGCATAATTAGTATACACTACAAGAGAAAGAACAAATTTTTTAAGTAATACACATTTGTTTCGTTTTTTTTTGTTTTTTGGGTTTTTTTTTTTGTTTTTTGTTTCTAGTTAAATTAGAAGAAGAGATTTCAGTAAGGTTTAAAACAAACAAAAAACAAACAAACAGATTCAGATAGCCTAGATCTACCCTGGGATTTCGCTTCTTAAACGTAGCCTTTAGATCAATACACTCTAACAACTAATAGCCTATATATAACACATGATCCAAACAGCTCGTTCTAGGCCTAATCTTACTTTCCAGATCATTAAATCGAAAATGTGTTTTAAAGGTCAGAACGATCGATGTTATTCTTAAACTTTAAGGCTATTGCTCTAGTATTGGGCCTATAAGAAAAATCCCTTTAGATAATCATTTGGAATATAAGAAAAAAATCTAACCTGGTTGATTTAGTTCTCCATTGGCATTGACAAAAGTCTGCATCTCTGTAACATTTCTTTTAACTTCCTTATGTCTGTAGTAGGTCGTTCTCATAATATATCCACAAGAGAGACCTAATGACTGAATGGTGGTTTTAATATCCTTTTTAACGACATGTCTACTTGTGTATGTGTCAATGGCCCCATCTCCTTTGGATTTGAAAAATAGGTTAAAGGAAGTGGATATGTTTTTCCACGAATTTGACGTTTTCCTCCAGTCACTTCCTGCGCCCCTGTCCACCAAGTACTCTCCCGATCTTGGCAATGATGGTGGCATAGCACAGCCTGATCGTACCTAACATCAGTGACCAGCTTCTTGAATTTGTTAACAGAAGCATTCATTTAAAATTGTCTCCTATCGGCAGGTGCTAATGTAACGTAAAATTTGCCACGCTTTTTTGCCTACAGAAGGGAAATAATTCTCATTGTATTCATA
>JAUJPP010000005.1:43286050-43306075 GCA_030562195.1 Nipponacmea schrenckii
AAACTCAATTTCATTTCATTTCTATTGCCGTGCCGAATTCGCTCATAATAACGTAACGGAAGAATATCGACCTATAAAACGGGTTTGATGGTCCATGCTATCATGCGAATTCCAGTCGAACCCCCCATTCAATACTAAGCGGCTGAACATTTCGGGGAACTGCTCTTTTCTGATCAATTGTTAGGAATAATTCCCTATACTTGTTAGACGGTGTGATTGATTAACATAAAACATAAACATAAAAACATAAAACTTGACGTCATCAAAACATGTCTCATTAAAAATTATGATTTGCAATATTACACACTCAAAAACGAAACTGAACCCTGAAAGAAGAATCTAATTGTGGTTTTGACTATCTGTTTGTAAGTCTGGTAGGCTACAGTTAAAATCCCTAAATAGGCCACTGATAAGTAGTTTTTTTTTTCCTTCTGATTATTCATACTTATAAATTTATCTGGCAACACGTACCAACCAGTCTGGGAGGGTGTGAAATGCCCTTCATCTCAAACTGTTCACGATTAATAATTGCATTTCATAGCAAATTTTCCCTTATTAATTTTTGTCTTAAATACGTCCGTTTCAAAGACGTGTCCTGAGTGTAAAAAATCCACTTGTGTCGTGATAACCTATTCATAATGTGTGTTAGGCCTATGGTATTTTCTACCCATCTACTTTAATAGTAAAGTAACCATCAGTTATCCCCCTTCTTCAACAAAATCAACATGGAACGTCCACGATTTTTGAATTCGACAGAAAAGTTTGATAAACTCGTATCAAGTGTGGAATATGATAAAACTTCAGAACCTCCTGTCAATCCCTCAGAAAATGGAGTTCATTTGGTTGATAAAAAAAAATTAAGGGCATGACTGGAAACATAAAAAGCTACATTATTTCATCGATAAAAATAGTTTAATTAGTCGCGCAATGTTAAATAATCATAATCATTACTTTAGAAATTTTTAATAAAATCTCTGTTAAGTGTTTATCGTTTTATTCTAGAAAACCGAAGTGATAAAGATGTACGTAGCTCAGATTGGGGATTCCCGTGACTAAATATAGTTAAGAAATGGGAAAATCTTTTATGTTTTTATGTTTATGTTTTATGTTAATCAATCACACCGCTTGTTAGATATGAATTGGGTATACCATTATTATTTATTGCAGAACTGAGGGCAATTATCAATAATGTGACGAAAGTACTAATGATCTAGAAGGTGAAGACTCTTTATACCTGTGGGCTACGACCACTGACAGAGAGACACTCGTTCGGGAAGTACAAAAAATTCGTCCTCTGGTCGGCAAACACCTGTATCGGATGTTTCTCGACCATCGTCCCGGGAGTCTGAAATTCAAAGTAGTTCTAAGAAGCGACGTTCAAGTATACCATCTAACGAGCGATCAGAAATAATTGCAGCCCTGAAGCGCTCAACTGATGCTATAGTCTCTTGCAAACCAAAAGATGAGTGTATTTAATGGGCTGAATCGATTGGAATGCGTATGATGAACCCACGCGAGAGGTCGCTGGTGCGCCTTCGCGTGGAGCAAATTATGTTTGATGCAGAATTTGGAAATAAACAGCCTGTACGCCAACCTGAAGAGATGTTCCACCACGTGAGCAAACTGTTCCATGTGATCATTACGTAACATTGAATGACGTGGGCGCATGTTTCGGTTCAAGCACATCACTTCTGTTGTAATTGTTTGTCAAATAATAAACCATGTTATGATACGTTGTCAGAAACAACAATGTTGGAAATTTTCTAAATAGTTTGGTTAAGCAATCATAAAAAAGTGACGTAAAGACCGTTTAGGTGTTAAATGTTATTTCCACCACATTGGCAGACAGAAATGCTCGTTTTACTAGGGATCAGCCAACAATAAAAAATAGTACCTAAAAGAATACACTTAATAGTGTAAAACATGTTAAAGCGTTTCTGGCCATCAAAATGTAAGGCTGATAGATTGCAGATTTCCATCTACCTGGCAGCCTTAATCTGACTCCCTGAACAACCTGAAGTTGTAGGATTTACGTGAATCCTTGCAATCTACCTTTCGTATCATAAAATGTTGTATTACTACACAATGCCTTGAACTTATACCCACTGACTAAATATAAGACTTCAGTGTATTGTAAGCTAATGACAAAGAAGCCACGAACTGAAGTAGTTTTGGGCTTAATAACGTCTTATCCTCCTCTGGCGACAAAAAGAGATCGAATCATACATGTTTACATTACTAGAATTATCCGCTCTGAGAACAGTTCTGAGAACAGAACGAATAAAAAATTGATATTATAAGCGGTCGAACGTCCGAGAACAGTTCCAATTCGGGAATGCAACAGCAACACTACTGTTGGAAACAAATGAAAAACATTAATATAATCATTTGATATGTCCCAAATAAGACAGGTGTAGAAGCAGCAGGCCGGCTGGCCATATCGGCATAACTAACACTGGTGGATTGTGCCATTATTACCACAACAGAATTTGAAACAAAAAGGTGATAGTAAATTGAAAAAGAGAGAGAACAAAAGAGAGAGAACAACGAAACGAAACCTGCGCGGCGGAATTTACTGAGGCTGACCGGCTGGTTATTACGTTCAAATTGCCGTTGGGAGAGTCCTAACAATCGTACATGAGAATTTTTAGACGTCTTTTTGATTAAAATTATCATAATTGAACTGTATAATGTGACAATGATGTACTGGAATGACGAATTAGGTGTAGAATCTGGGTCAATGATATTCGTTGCATTTATTACTTTTAAAAAAAAAATAGAGTTACCTCCCTTTAGTCGCAATATCTGGATTCTGTCGGGAATCAAAGTTTTCCAGTCATCATTGCAGATATGTTCCAGTTTAGACTTGCCCTTTCGTTTGCCGGATATAAGGCCTATTAATTGGCCGCCCACCATGCCGGGAATTTGTATTGCCTGTGGAGAGAAAACAACAAGTAGCCATGAGCCAGTGAAATGTGCCAACAGAAAGAGTTTTGAGTGCACGATATGCCTGAAAGTTGGACAAAAAACATCAGCATGTAGAGCCCGATATGAGCAGTGTTTGGGGTGTGGAGCTTATGGCCATTATAAACAGACCTGCCCATGGTTAGATAATAAAATTATTTAGATGAACCTGTAATATAACCTGTTGTATTACTGAATAACCATTGATCTCATTTTTGATTAAAACCCATTGGTCGTCATAAGTACTAAAAATACATAAAAATTGTTTTCCTATTTTCTATCATACTGATTTTAGTTTAGCTTTTTATATGTTTGTCTAATTAATATCTGATTTAATCACTTAATCATTTAATCACCATACATTCATAACAGCATTATTTATGGGATCATTGTTTTTAGTTCTAGTGGAACTAAAGGTTGAATATTTCATGAGTGTGAATTTTGCTGTTTATGCTAGAAATCCTATTTCAAACAAAGCTGTCAGTGGGCGTATATTACCTTGCCTGGCAAGCTATCTTCGGATTCATTGTCGTTCCGGGTCTTTTGGTGGTATCGGAGAAAAGGAAATATGTCTAGACGTTACCAGCTTGACGATCTGCTTAAGGACTAGAGGACACTTCTGATAATGAAGACATTTATTTTATATATTATAGGTATAAGTACAGTACATGGATGCAAGAAGAAATAAAGCAGAAATCCCATGTACTAACTTCAATACCCAATTAGAGCAGACATTAGACACATCATTGAATGTATGAGATTTTGATCTTACCAGGGAATTTAACAAATAGAAATAGCATATCAGATATAATAATAATTAATTTAATTTCAGGTTGATCAGGAATTTTTAAATTCTGAGGGTTCTTCCAAAGTGAAGTTATTGTTGCTGACCATAGACATTTGATATTTGCTTCAACAGAACAACTTGACTATTTAAGAAGATGTAAATATTGGTACATGGATGGAACATTTAAAATAGTTAAGAAACCATTTGTCCAGTTATGGTCTATTCTCATGGCTCTGTAAGCAATGGAGATCACATGAAGCAAGCCCCATTGTGTTTTGTTCTAATGACAAGAAGATCAAAAGAGGATTATGTTCAGGTAATTATTATATAAACAATATGTTGAGTTTTGAATAATATCTAGTTGCTGGATAGCATTAAAAGAGATATTCCCAGACATTGTATTGAAAGGCTGTATATTTCACTGGGTTCAGTGTTTGTGGAGAAAAGTGCAAGCCATATGGAAGAAACATGGTTCAAATCCACTATATATACACCAGAAAAATTAAGTATCTTTCGTATGAATATACGAACTAACAATGATTGCGAGGGTATGTATATCTTTTACGTGAAAGCTTACATTATCTAGTATATGTGTATGTATAACCACAAACTTAACCAGTAACATAAGTACATAACTCATGATTTAACTGACATTTCAGGTTGGCATAGAAGAATTAACAGAAAAGCTTTTAATTGCATTGAGCTTTTATTTGTTGGGTGCTATTATAACGAAAAGAAGCTGAGTGGGTCTCTACAGAAGCCCAACTTGTAAGTGAAGGACAAACAACAAGAAGGCACTATCAAAGACATAATGAATTAAACAGCAAACTGATGGATTTATGGGTGAAATATGAAAATATAATTATCTACAAGATATCTCTTAAGAACGACAGCTGGTCTTTATTCTGGAACAAAATAAATAAATCATTGTTAATGTATGTTTTTATTAGTGTTAGCAATATATAGGGGTGGATCCACTATGGGTGAAATAACCAGATCATTTTTAAACGCCCACACATTAATGTGGGCGTATATAGTCTTCGCCCCTGTCTGTCTGTCTGCCATAATTAGTTTGACACCCTTAGTGTGAAGACCTAATTAGCAGCTCTCTACCTTCCTCGGATTGAAGAAATTGGATTAGCGGATTACTGTCCAGTATCACTCAATTATCATTCAATATACTGGAGACCTCAACCCCCAGCACATAGTAGACGCAGTGGCTGCATTATGCAAAGAATTTGTACCAAACTTCAAACCAAAGAAGGAAAGCGACAACCAACCGAAGAGGAAGAGATCCAGTACGGATGCTCCGAAAACTGACGAGGAGGGCAAATTGGTGGAGACGCCTCGCAAGATGAAAGCTATCTCCGCTAATGATCAGTCTCGCCAGTCTAGGAGTACCGTAAAAACCCCTAGGTCCAGACCCGTCATTGAGCGTTCTAGAAGCATTTCGCTAGCTAAACCACTGTCCAGTGGGTCTAGAAGCACTTCGCTTACCAGAACATTGCACACTCCCTCTGTGACGGACATGGATGTGGAGGTTTTCGTGACACCCCAAACCCCCTGTTAAACTTATTTTTTCATAAAGTCACTAATCTTTTTCATTCAATTTCAGGTTTATACAGCTCAACGTAAATGGATTGACAGCTTTCTCACGCAAGTCTGAACTAGAGAAGATACTACAGGAGAAGCAGTATGATGCCGTCTTCCTACAAGAGTCAAAGATTGGTTCAAAGAATAAAGACCCCGTCATCAGTGGTTATACTCTTATCAGACAGGACAGACCCAATGCTCTCAACCACCGAAGTGGTGGGGGTCTGGCCATCTACGTCAAGAATGGTGTAACATACTATGAAGTACCTCTGAAAACCATCGCTCCTCTGGAGGCTCAGGCGGTATCCTTTACCGACAAGTCAAAGATTTTTCTATCCTTAATATTTATCGACCTGCTCTCAACGACTCAGTGAATATCAGTATGTTTACGATCAGTTGCCCGGGACCGACAATATTGTGCTTGGTGACTTCAACGCCAAACACATATTGTGGGGCTCGCCGACAACTGACACTAGTGGTAAACAAGTTGCTGAGTTCATTGAAGCCAATGACCTGGTCTGTTTAAATGATGGTAGTATTACTTATGTTGGTACTCTAGCTCCTGTTGGATCGCATCTCGATCTCACTCTAGTAAGCAGTCGGTTAGCTAAAGACTGCACTTGGGAAACAACCAGTGAAAGCCTTGGAAGTGACCACGTTATCATCGAGACTACACTATCTTGTAACATTATGAAAGAAAAAATCAAATGTCAAGGTAGATGGAGGTTGGGTAAGGCAAACTGGGACTTTTACAAGCGCCACTTCACATATTCTAGGCTTGATCTAGCCAAGGATGAGGATGTAAACTGTTTCTCTGGGAAGATAACACAGGTTATCACTGATGCTGCTATGAACGCCATTCCCCGGACTAAGGATGGCATCGTACGTACGTCACCGAAGTCGTGGTGGTCCGACGACCTCCAGGCCGCCGTAGACGCCAGAAAGAAAGCTCTACGTCGACACCAGAGGAAGTTGAACCGTGATACCAAGGCAGATTATTTGGAGGTCAAGGCTACTACAGCTGCTTTGTTACGCGATTCAAAAACAAAGCACTGGCAGGAGTTCTGCAACTCATTAAATGAGAGGACCAAATTAGGATCTGTCTGGGGTAAAATTGGCTCTATGCTCGGTAAAAAATATAAATCTTCTATTCCAATTTTATCTTACAGGGACACCACAGAATACAGCAACGAAGGGAAAGCCAATTTGTTAGCCAAGTGTTATGCTAACGGCAGTTCTGATACCAACCACACCAAAGAATTCCTGAAGAACAAGGAGGCCTTCTACACCAACCAGACTCCAATCCACCACCAACCAATAGAAGATGAACGGGACATTAATGCTCCGTTCACCCTCGACGAGCTGAAGAACGCACTGCGTACTAAGAAGGACAGCACCGCTGGTGAAGACAACATCAAGTACAGCATGTTAAAGGAGTTACCAATGGAAGCATCTACAGTTCTACTGGAATTATTCAACACATCATGGTATAATGGTACAATTCCGGAAAGTTGGAAAATGAAATGAAATGAAATGTTTTAAAGTGCATCAGCACCAAAACGGGCTATATAGCACTTGAATACGATTTAAAATAAAAACAAAAATTAAAACTAGAAAATCAATACAGTAAAATAAAAATTATCACAGAAACCCCAAAAAAGGGCAACAATACAATGCTAAAAAAACAATATCACAGAATGGTTGTAACCCAAAATGGGCGAAAAATGGGCTAAAAACAAAATAGCAAAAACAAAACTATAACACAAAATATATTTTAAAATTTAAAATACAGATTAGTCTGTTTTAAAAACGCGACAACCCTATCATAAAAAGAAGGTTGCGCAAACAGATGGAACAAGGATCTAGCACGGTAGTGCTGAGATCTTATAGGTTTGAGATGCGTGCACTCAATCAGAATGTGTTTCACTGTCAGGCGAACCTGGCAATGCTCACAGACTGGTTGAGGCTCTCGCTTGAGCAGGTAACAGTTGGTAAGGTGAGTATGTCCAAGACGAGAGCGACACAAAACAACTTCATTTCTCCTGTTGGCACAATAGGAGGATGGCCAATCCCCCAAAAGAGGCTTGATGGCATGAAGTTTGTTTGTATCTGCAGCATCCCATTTTTGCTGCCATCGTTGCAAAATAAAAGTCCTTATCACCGACTTAAAGTCGGTGTAAGGCAAGGAAAAGGGGGAGACCGGCAGTGACAAAGCAGCCTTAGCCGCCGCATCTGCCCGGTCATTCCCCCGTATATCCATGTGACTGGGGAGCCAACAAAGGACAATGTCCTTTTTTGGCCCAGAGAGCTTGTAAATATCTCCGATTATTGGGTGCACAAGCTGGATGTTATGAATAGCTTGTAATGCGGACAGAGAATCAGAATAGATAATACATTTTTTAAATGATGATGAGGACTGAAAGAACTCGAGTGCCTGTAAAATGGCAACGAGTTCTGCCGTAAAAATAGAGGCCGCTGGTGGAAGAGATACAGACAGGACTTCGGATGGTGTCACTGTTGCAGCTGCCACCTTATCACCATCCTTGGACCCATCTGTATAGAAAGGAGCATAATCCCCATATTTAGCCCTTAATTCAAGAAATTTCGACTTAAAGGGACGATCGAGCTTGTCTGTGACTTCTTATTGCTTGATAGACTAAAGTCTATCTGAAATGGAGAAATTGACCAAGGTGGAATTGTGGTCATTATGAAGTCCGCAATACTGTCGTGGCTGATACCAGCCGCTGACAAAAGTGGTTGAATGCGGACTCCAAAAGAAGAAATTGCACGAGGCTTTGCCTCGTACAAATGCTCAAAATAAGGACTAAATACGGGGCGGTGAGCCGGATGATATGGCAAAGATGCTATTTTTATTGCGTACTGCAGTGAAAGTCTGTCACGTCTGTCGTACAATGAGGGTTCGTTAGCCTCGACGTACAGACTTTCAACTGGAGTTGTGCGAAAAGCGCCTAAACTGATTCTAAGTCCTTGGTTGTGTATGGTGTCAAGTTCTTTGAGGTAGGATGGACGAGCTGAACCATACACCTGGCACCCATAATCGAGCTTGGATCGAACCAAAGCTCGATATAATCGGAGGAGGCCCTTTACGGTCGGCTCCCCAGTCAGTGTTGGATAAGACTCTCAGTATGTTGAGAGCTTTCAGACATTTGTTCTTGAGGATTTTAATGTGTGGACGGAAAGAAAGCTTGCTGTCAAATGTAAGACCAAGGAATTTAAATTCCTGTACAACAGGAACGACAGCATTGTCCAAACGTAGCACTGGGTCAAGGTGCAAACCTCTTCGTTTACAGAAATGCATGCAGACAGTCTTGGATTTCGAAAATCGAAATCCATTGTCAGTTGCCCATTGCTGTAGATTGTTTAAGCAAAGCTGCAACTGACGCTCGATCGTCTGCATGTTAGTAGAACTGTAACACATCTGAAAGTCATCAACATACAGAGAGCCATCAACCCCCCGTCTAAGGCACGACGTGATGGAATTTATCTTGATGGAAAAAAGGGTAACGGATAATATGCTACCCTGAGGAACTCCATTATCCTGAGGAAAAGGGTCGGAAAGTATAGAGCCAAGTCGTACCTTAAACGTCCTATCATGTAGGAAATTGGAGATAAATAATGGCAATCTTCCTCGAAGACCGAAGTCAAAGAGATCGCGAAGAATGCCATATCTCCAAGTAGTGTCATATGCCTTCTCCAAATCAAAAAATATGGCTACTAAATGGTGATTTTGGATGAAGGCGTCCCTGACGAACGATTCAAATCTAACGAGATGATCAAGAGTGCTCCTTTGGGACCGAAATCCACATTGGAGGTAAGTAAGTAGATTGTTGGACTCGAGGTGCCAAACAAGCCTTCTATTGATCATCCGTTCCATGGTTTTACATATGCAGCTGGTCAATGCAATAGGGCGATAATTAGTAGGATTCGTAGGATCCTTACCAGGTTTAGGTATGGGAATAATAGTAGCAATCCTCCACGAAGGAGGAAAGACACCGTCATCCCAAATCTGGTTAAATATAAGTAAAAGTTTTTTTAATGTAGGGTAAGGAAGATGTTTGAGGATCTGATAATGAATATCGTCAGGCCCAGTAGCTGTATCATGGGCCTGTTTTAAAGAATACTTCAGTTCAGATATAGTAAATTTTTCGTTATAATATTCCTCATTTTGAGATGTAAAATTTAACCTTTTCCTCTCTTCCCGGAGACGGACTCTCTGGAAAGCATCAGAGGAAAAGTTTGAGGATGAATTGAAAGAAAAATTACTTCCTAATGAATTAGCAATATCTGGAAGTGTGGTGAGCGTTGAACCATCTACTTCTAGATGGTTCACAGATATTGTATCCGCTTTACCCTTGATCCTACGAATCCTATCCCAGACTGATTTGGAAGACGTACGACTGTTGATCCTTGACACGTACTCCTGCCATGACGACCTCTTTGCCTGGCGGGGTAGTCCGCCTGGCTTTGGCCCGTGCAATGCGAAAAGAGGGGCCCCGTTGTCATCGGAAGGAGCACGTTCAAGCAATCGTAAAGCACGATTACGTTCTTTCAGTGCTGTCTTGCAGTCTTCATTAAACCATGGTTTATTAAATCGTTTTGGAGTTGCCGAGGTTTTACGAATCGCCTGACCCGATACATCTTGTAAGATGGTGGTAAATAGTTCCATCGGGTCTTCTGCTTCATCTAGATCATGTTGAGAAAAAGAAGAAATGCAAAGCGCCTCAAAGAGGGGCCAATTAGCTTTAGAGAGTTTCCATCTTTGTGGCCTGTCTACTGGTGAAGGACCATTATTCCGTAGAATTACAGGATAATGATCACTGTGGCAGAGATCATCATGGACACTCCAAGAAAAATCTTGGAACAAAGATGGTGAGCTAATTGTCAGATCTAGATGAGAAAAGGTTTTTGTTCTTGAGCAGAAATATGTAGGCGATTCGTCATTAAAGATACAAAGATCGTTGTCATAAATGAAGTCAGCTATTAATTTTCCTCTGTTGTTGTCATTAGGACTACCCCAAAAAGAATGGTGACCATTGAAATCTCCGAGCAAAATGCAAGGAGATGGAAGCTGGGCAACAAGGTCATCCAAGTCTCTGGGGTTTAGAGTGGAGTTAGGTGGCAAATAGATGGAGCAAAGGGTAATAGGCACGTGGAGTGTTACTCGCACGGCAATTACCTGCAGAGGAGAATTGAGTGTGACTTCGGACTGAGCAACGTTTCTATTAACAACAATAGAAACACCACCCGAGACCTTGTCATCACCAGTGCCATAATGGTGGTAGGAAACAAAATGTTTGAATGGCACTAAATGTAAATTCGTTGGCTTAAGGAATGTCTCTTGGAGACAAATAGCCAACGGATTGTATTGTTGGATTAATAGCTGAACTTCATTTAAATTATGACTTAAACCTCGACAATTCCATTGCATTATAATATTTTTTGGATGCATTGTCAGGGTGGTTTAATTGGACTACGAGGTTTGCGGCAAGGGGGGTTGAGAACTTCCGCATCAACCTCTGAAATCTCCATTTCTATACTATCAGATATGGCAGACTTCAATAAATCCCTACCTCCCTTTTTGGAGGAGGATACATTTTTTTTTACCGGACTTGTCATTTTTAGAAAGACTTTCGCTACTTTTAGCTCTGGACTGTTTACCAGTCCCTTTTGGCTGAATGTCTTTAGATGGTATAATAGAATTACGATCATCAGCACTTGACTTCTCAATTTGAGGAGTCTGAGTAGCTGATGATGTAGATGCAGTTGTTTCTAGAACAGATGGTAACAAGGCTAGAGAAGCTAATGGTAATCGCTCCAGCCAAGAAACGTCGGTTTGGCATTCTACAGATTTTGTAGATGCCTTAACCGCCTTAGCGAAAGTCTTTCCGGAAGGAGTAGATGGAGTTGCACCTTCTACAACCTTCCTCGCTTCGGGATATGATAATTTATTTTCGATCTTTACTTTATTGATTTTTTTTTCAAGTTGCCACTTGGGACAGTCTTTAGAAAATGCTGGATGTTTTCCTTCACAATTGAAGCAGCAAGGAGATTCAGTGCAATCCTTGCTGTCATGTCCCGACTGTCCACAACGCGCACATCGAATCGAACTCTTACAAGTTCGAGTTCCATGCCCGAAGCGTTGACAGTTGTAACACCTAAGAGGATTTGGTATATATGGTGAAACCTTGATGTTAAGATAACCTACTTTAATTTCTGATGGTAAATTAGGTCGGTTAAATAACAAGATGAAAGTGTTTGTTGGTATTAATTGGCCGTCACGACGGATAGATATTCGATCAACGTTCGTGACTCCAATATCTCGCAACTCCTCCTTCATTTCCTCAGCAGAACACCCATTGAGGTCTGGATGACGAACGACCCCTTTTGAAGAGTTCAAAGAGAAATGAGGAGAGACTTTAATAGAGATGTTAGCAAGTGAAGTTGATTTAAGTAATAGCTCTGCATGGATTTTTCGAGAGCATTCAACCAACAAAGATCCATTACGCAATTTTTTGATCGATTTTGGCTCACTGGCTAGGCCAGTTAAACCTTTAGAAATGGCAAATGGAGATAATGATGATAAGGACCTCTCAGAGTCACTACTGTCAATGACAAGAAACCGAGGCCACGATTCGTCTGAAGTAGACGAATCGGTAAATTCGGCCTCGGTTAACCGGCGTTTACGCTCGTTTGTTACTTTTTTTGTTTGTGTAGCCATGAAGAAAAAATTAAGGATTCATCTCTCGAGACCCCCGACCACCACGGACCACGACCTCCGCGCAGGCTCGGCGCGGGACTCCAGCGCCAGCGCCCTAGGGGTAATCGAGAGATATACTCAGATAAAAACAGTGAATAAAAAGTTCTGGATGGAGCAAATAAAATTCCGAACTATTATTTTATTTTTACCCAATTGACCCAAGCCGCTGCTTCTGAGTCGGTGAAATGATTTGGAGGATAATGATAGAAACTATAACAAAAAGTGTTTTTATCTGTTCTGACCACCGACTCATAGGCTCAACACGACAAGCCGATTGACCAGTGTGGGCCACACTGGCCCCCCGTCTAGGAATCCCCTGGCCCAAAGTGATGTATTGGGAAGTATGTTACCCTCAACCACCAGGAGTCCATTCAAAACCGACACGGGTCGCACCTCACGGCAAACGAGGAGCCCCAATTCAGTCGCCTTTTACGACACGCAATGGGGGACGGTGGACCTATTCTTAACCCCGGTCCACTGGGGGATCCGGAAAGTTGGAAAACTGCTATGGTCATTCCTCTACCAAAACCACAAAAGGACAAACATCAATGCAGTTCATACAGGCCTATTTCTCTGACCTCGACTCTATGTAAAACATTTGAGACGATGGTCGACAATAGACTTCGATACCACTGTGAACTAAATGGTCTCATCGATCCTAACCAAAGCGGCTACAGAGAGAAACGGTCAACAATAGATCAAATCGTTCGACTTCAACATGACATTGCTGCCCACCTCGGAAAGAAGAACTACTTCAGTGCAGTATTTCTGGATTTATCCAAAGCCTTCGATTTAGTATGGGTCGATGGTCTACTTTTTAAACTTAGCAATCTTGGCATCAAGGGGCGTATGTTCCGGTGGATCCAGGACTTTCTAAAGGATCGCCAGATACAAGTCAACGTCGCCAATTCCATCAGTGAGAAGCACTCACTGGAGAATAGAACCCCCCAAGGATCTGTTATCAGCCCTACCTTATTCAGCAACATGATCAACGATCTCTCTCGGGACTATGTGCATAGTAAGGACCGATCGGTTAGCACGGCCTTATATGCAGATGATAGTTCCTTGTGGACAGGTCACAATAACCTCAACACTGTGAAAAGTCGCATGCAAACTGCTCTGAACCAAGTTGCCAAATGGGCAAACGACTGGGGCTTCATTATTTCGGAAGCTAAAACCGTCGGGATGCTCTGCAGCAGGCGCACAGATCACAACGGTATTGACCTAAGATTGAATGGTGTGAAAATTAGGCAAGAGAAAACAGTAAAGTTCCTTGGCATGTACTTTGACCATAAGCTTAGTTGGAATAGCCTCGACTATATCTGTAATCGTACAACAAAAATCTTAAATGTTATGCGTTATGTTTCAGGTATCACATGGGGAGCAGACAGAGAAGCCTTAATGATGATGTACAGGTCACTGATTCGCTCAGTTATAGATTATGGTTGCATCGTCTATGGTACAGCTTGTAATACTACACTGAAGAAACTGGACGTTCTACAGATGAAAGCTATACGTATTGCCACCAGGGCAGCAATCGGTACAAAGAATGAGGCACTACTTCAGGCGGTGGGAGAGAAACCCCTTTCTCTTCGGAGGGAGGAACTCTCTCTCAAATTCTGGGGGAAACTTCAGTATTTGTCCGAAAGCTGTCCAACGTATTCCAGCATCAGAAGATTCACTCGTGTCGGAAAGAACCAGATAAATCGGAGTATCTCCTATGGTCAAGCAACTACTGATCTCTTGAGAGAGCACCAACTCGATCAAGTTAGCATCAGCCAAGGACACTTATCAGATACTCCTTTTTGGAAGGTTACCAACCCGATAGTTAACACCGAGCTCACCCAGTCCACCAACAAGCACGTGAACCCAGTGGCAGCAAGAGCGCAAGTTCTTGACCTCATCGACTCCAAGTTCGCCGACCATTTGAAGATCTACACTGATGGCTCCAATAGTAGCATAGCTACTGGTTACGGTTTGTGTATTCCGGAGAAAGGCATCAGACTTGCCAAACGGATACCCACACACTGCTCAGTGTTCACTGCAGAACTACTAGCTATCAGGGACGTCATAGCATGACTATCCCTTAACTATACGGAACCTGCCGTAATCCTGTCTGACTCACTAAGTAGCCTTCAGTCTATCTCTAACAATTTTTCTAATTGTAGGTCAGAAGTTTTAACGAATATCCGAAGTATGATTCACAACTACCAAACCAAGAACAACCACCAGATCGAACTATCATGGATCCCGTCCCACGTCTTCATCCCGGGAAACGAACAAGCTGACCGTGTTGTCAAGGACAGTTTGGGTCTGGAGAATATCGAACCTGTAAAATTCTCGTATGAAGAATTTTGCAGTCTCGTGTCCTCTAAGTTCAACCAGAAATGGGACGACATGCTAAGGAATCTCAACACCGATAGATACCAGATTGATCCGAAGATACCAAACCAAACCAAAATTAACCATCCATCTGTAGCCATCTGCAAACTGGTAACCAGACTACGCACCAACCATGTCATGCGAGACCATCAGTTCAATGTCATTAAATGCCGATGCGGACACGTTGCCACCAGGACGCATCTTCTCATTCAATGCACCGAATTAAAACCATCTCGTAAGACATTGACGGACTACCTGGAAACCGACGGCATACCAATCACCATACAGAATATTTTGGCTCCATCCACGGACCACTGGTACAAAATTATGGAACTCATCTACCAATTTATTACCACATCTGTTTTAAAACAGATAACCTAAGTTTCTTTTAAAATTTATATAATCAATTTTCAAAACAAGTTTCATAGCAGAAACAAAAGAGAACATCTTATTTTTTTTTTTTTTTTTTTGTGAAAGCTTTCTTCTTCTTTTCTCTCCTTTCTCACGTCTCCTTTTCTTCTTTCTTTTAGGTCTTCAACTCTTCCAAACACAGACAGATAATCAAACCAAACCAAACCAAACCAAACCAAACCAAACCAACAACAACCAACAATAAATATTATGATCACAACGAGTTTTGGAAGAATGAGAAGACTGAGTTACTCACGCCACACCATCCAGGGCCGAGTTACACCGCCATGTCATTCGACCCGACCAGATCTGAAAATTTATCAACAACCAAACCAAACCACAGCACAGAACCATCTAATCTGAACCAATCAAACTACTACGAATATCAACAACTACCTAGTTTGCGATATCAGCAATTGCTGGAAGCGAACGTTAACTCGCCATTTACCTACCTACCTGTCTGTCTGCCTGTCTACGATTTTTATGAAAACGACAGAGACCACATTTCTCGATGGATTTAAATAAAACTTTGAATGAGTCTTTGTAATGACCCAAGGATAAAGCCTATTGAAAATAAAACCAATCGAAAAATATTTACTATGAGTTATTGCACTTGTCCTGAAATTGCTTGTGAACACGATAGGGAGCCGGGTTCTTGATGGAATTTGATGAAACTTGGTGTGAGTGTTTGTTATAACTCAAGGATAGACCCTATTAAAAATCAGACCAATCAAAAAATATTGAATGAGTTATTGCCCTTGTCCTTGAATTGTTTGTGGACATTATAGAGAACTGGTTTCTTAGTGGATTTCGACGAAACTTGGTGTGAATGTTTGTTATAACCGAAGGATGAACCCTATTGAAAATCAGATTAATCGAAAAATTGGTCTTGAATTCTTTGTGGACACGGTAGAGGGGCTGGTTTCTTGATGGATTTTAATGAAACTTGGTGTGAATGTTTGTAATCACTCAAAGATGAATCCTTTTAAAAATCAGAGCAATCGAAAAATATTTTCTATGAGTTATTACCCTTGTTTTTAAACTCTATGTATACACGATAGAGAGCTAGTTTCTTGATGGAGTTTGACGAAACTTGGTGTGATTCTTTGAAATCACCCAATGATGAGGCCAATTAAAAATCAGACCAATCGAAAAATATTTTCTATGAGTTACTGCCCTTGATCTAAAAATTGCATAACAGAGCTTGACAATCGATTGAAATCGATTGTCACGCAACAAACCATGTACGGTCAAAGAGATTAAAATAAAAGATGGGACTGATACCATAAAGTTGTAGTCTGTGGCGGAGTGCCACAACTTCCACACTTAAAGTTGGCCAGACGGTTACCCTAATGGATTCAAATGTAACATATAATGCTTACCATAATTGCAATGTGTTCAATTTAAACAGATATGCAAATGTAGGTGCTGTCAAACGAATGTACCAAACAAGCACAAATATAGCTAGCGCTTGAAATATGAATGGTTCCAAATGAGAGGAACAAAGAAACGCTTCGTTTTCTTATTGCTTCAAATGCTTTTTATACGCCCACACATAAATCGCCCCTGTCTGCCCGTCTGTCTGTCTGTCTGTCTGCCTGCCTGCCTGTCCACAATTGTTGTGAACACGATAGAGACCACATTTCTTGATGGATTTTGACCAAATTTGATGAGTGTGTTTGTTATAACCTAAGGAAGAAGCCTATTGAAAATCAGACCATTCGAAATATATTCAATGAGTTATTGCCCTTGTTTTTGAAAATTTGTTGTGAACACGATTAAGAGTGTGTTTCTTGATGGATTTTGATGAAATTTGGTGTGATTGCTTGTTATTACTTAAGGATGAAGCCTATTGAAAATCAGACAAATCGAAAATAAATTGATGAGTTATTGCCCTTGTACTTGAAAACACATTCATCTGCCTGTCCACAATTGTTGTGAACACGATAGAGACCACACTTCTTGATGGATTTTGACCAAATTTGGTGAGTGTGTTTGTTATAACCCAAGGAAGAAGCCTATTGAAAATCAGACCAATCGAAAAATATTCAATGAGTTATTGCCCTTGTTTTTGAAAATTTGTTGTGAACACGATTAAGTGTTTCTTGATGGATTTTGATGAAATTTGGGGTGATTGCTTGTTATTACTTAAGGATGAAGCCTATTGAAAATCAGACAAATCGAAAAATAAATTGATGAGTTATTGCCCTTGTTCTTGAAAACACATTCATTTTGCGCTCAAAAATGTGTTGTGGACATGATAGAGAGATGGTTTCTGGATGGATTTTGACCAATTTCGGTGTGTGTGTTTGTAATCATCCAAGGATGAAGCCTTCTGCCCGCCTGTCTGTCTGTCCGTCTGTCTGTCCGTCTGCCTGTCCACAATTGTTGTGAACACGATAGAGACCACATTTCTTGATGGACTTTACTGAAACTTGGATTGAGTCTTTGTAATGACCCAAGAATGAAGCCTATCGAAAATGAAACCAATCGAAAAATATTTACTATGAGTTATTTCCCTTGTCCTAAAATACCCTGTGAACACGATAGGGAGCCGGGTTCTTGATGGAATTTGATGAAACTTGGTGTGAGTGTTTGTTATAACTCGATGATAGACCCTATTGAAAATCAGACTAATGAAAAAATGTTTGAGTTATTGCCCTTGTTCTTTAAAACGTGTTCACTTTATCAGCCTCTGATTCTTTGTAGACTTGATAGAGATCTGGTACCTTGAAAGATTTTGACAAAGCATGATTTGAGCCTTTTACATATAAAATATTATATTTACTGATACCTCTTGTCCACCGCCCGAATAACTAAGGCTGCCAATGGTGGGCGTATTACGATGGGCCATCGCTATTTTTTTAGATTTAGATATACTACAGAAACAGGAAGATAGATATGTAATAAGTATACTTTGTTAGACCAGGAGGCATCATTGGAATGAAATCATTCACCAAATTCATATAAAAGCCATTAAAAATGTTTTATTTTTAGTAATTATATTACATATAATTTGTAGGTTCATCTGAAGTACCATCTACCTCCGGGGAAGAAAACATGCCGCATGATGCTATTATTTTACTAATAAACATACATCAGTAAAAAAAAAAAGTGGGATAATTTGCTATTAAAATACAGAAAAGTTGTGGATCATATTAAGAAAACAGGGAATGATCCCAAAGACTTGCCCTTTCTACAATGAAATGGATAACTATCTTGCGTGTCGCCCAAATGTACGCCCATGTACAGTTATTCCATCTGCTACAGATACCAGTACCGACCTTAATTTGAATGTGGGTGATCATGTTGAAGAATCTTGTGATTCCTTTATACCAGTTCCAAAAAAGAAACCAAAACGAAATCGTGAACCAACAGTTAATTGGCATTATGAACGAACATGAAAAATCAAGAAAGGAAGACTGTGAAATGCAGTGATAAACAATCAAAGTGCAGAACATCTAAAAGTCGAACAAGAGAGAAATAACATTAAAAAAAACCAAAGTGGAGCTTTTCAAAAAAAACTTTTAGAAAAGTTGTAAAGAATGTTAATTGAAATATATTTTTGAGCAAAAGGCATTCTGTTAAAATGTTAATGCTCAGTTTTCGTGTTCATGGTGTTTGTGAGAAAAATTAAAAACCAAAGAGTAATGATATCAAAATATGGTATGAGCTTTTGTTGTTTGTATCTAAAATGATTCAGTAATTTTTTGAGAGTGAATTCATTTGTTGGGACCATATGTCAGGATATATTAGAATTTGTAACAAATATTACAATGGTTTTCATATCATTGTGTTTTGATATTATTTTGTTCATATTTTATGGTATTTATTGTTGAACAAGTAGCCTCTACAAATATTATTCTTTATAGTGTTAAGAAAAAAAAAAAATTTTTAGCTCTTATATTATTTGCTGATTTTCATGGGTAGGGATAGGGCCACCCAATTTGAAAACAATGAGAATATGGAATAAACGAGGGTTGTTCTTGGGATTTTCTTTGTAATTGATGACCTTTGTTTGGGCTGAAGGATTCCTATTTGTTATCTTATGTTCTCAGTACTATAAATTTTGCTGTTTTAAAACCACACCCTCACCTGAATGGTTCAGTACAATTTACTTCCACAAGTATGCCTAATGAAATACACCTCCAACCACATGAAAATCATCCCAACACAAACTCTGTTTACTTTAAAAACTAGTAAATTGATGAATCAAAAAGTTTTAATATATCAATAGTATAAATAAACAAATAATATGGTCCAGAGTGGAAACCATTTTGCAAATGTTCTCAAAAAATCTTCAGAGATCCTAATTACCGGTACTTACAATCAATCATCCATCACACAATTTTGACTTCAAACACACAAACACAAAAAACAATAATGGATTAAGTAAATAATAATATAATTCATTTAATCCAACTCTTAGCATAGTAGGGTACTAGTAGTTTAGGCTTTCAAAAGCACTGTTGACCATCTTTAAGGCATAGACAAAAGTGTAGCAAGTGGATCATAACTACAATTGGTTCATCAACATCATTCTCGTCAATTAACACATGTGTCATGATATCATCAAAACCATCTCCACTTATACGGCAGATGTTGTGAAGCACGAAACAACTTGTGGTCATGCATATCAACATACTTTTAATATGCCAACAGAGCTTTCTATTTTCATTCTTGTTGCACTATGTTTATAATTGTACTCTTGTTGGTGTTCAGTCATTCTTATTGTGGCTTTATATGGGGTCATTATAAACGTGTCAAGCTCATAAGCAGAATCTTCTAATAGATGACGGTTCATTGGAAACAAGGAATCTCTGTTTGTATATATTACCGAATTTTTAAATACCCGAGAATCGTAACATGACCCGGGCCAACCAACTGTAATATGTGTAAAGAGATATTCATGGTCGCAAACTGCACAAACATTTATGCTATGAAATTGTTTCCTATTAATGTAATTTTCCTAGTGTTCCATAGGTGCTTTGATGTGGATATGTGTCCCATCTTTTGCCCCAATGACTCTTGGAAAACCTTTCTCTTGTTCAAATCCTTGAAAAACTTCTTTAATAAATCTGGATAACAGCTCCTTTTTTATTATTTTTGA
>JAUJPP010000005.1:43306575-43325069 GCA_030562195.1 Nipponacmea schrenckii
TCAATATATTGTCTACGAGTAGATATTTTTTAATTTGGCTTACTTAAAAAATTCATAGAGATAAGTGTATTTAAATACAGCAAAAATTGATAATTTTCATATTTTCGCCATCATTAACCGTTACGGAAGGTGTGACCTAATTATTTTATGACTTTGAAAACTAGGTAAAATGATATTCAATATATTGTCTAGAAGTAGGTCATTGCAAATTTAGCCTACAAAATATTTTAAGGCTCTCGAAATACGTTCATAATTGTAAGCAATTCTAGTTTTATTTTTTTTTTTTTTTTTTGTAATTCTTGGATGAGTTTGCAGACAAACTGGTAAAAGGTGCAGAAATTCTAAATCTACAGTTGATCTTAGAATGATTTCTATTATCAAATAAAACAAAACCGGAAGTTCTATCTCTAACAGGAAGTGAGAACCGGAAGTTCAGGTTTTTTTGCTTTAGCAAGTTTATTTTCAGTTCGATTTTGACCGGATTTTCAGATTTGAAAACTTCAATGTATTTGCCAACTAACAATTATAGGTTTTATGCAATTAGGTTAAATATTTTACCCACGATTTGCAATTCAATATTCAAGGGTCATCGGCAAAAATTTCAGACCGTGATTTCTCCTTTAATATAAATGGTAAAATTTTGAAACTTTACCAGTTGATAGGCGATATGTTTATAATTTTTGAAAAAATGTAAAAAAAAAATTCCACTTCCGGTTTAGCCTCAAATGACGTAATTACGTAACTTCCGGTCTATAACTGCTAGGTGAAAAGTGAAAACTGTTTTATAAATAACTTGTCAATAGTAATTGATTTGACCTAAATAATTAGGTCAAGCTGCCATATCGGCCGCCATTTTGAATTTTTGTTACAATTCTTAAATCCGAAATTCAGACACTACTAATAGACCGATTTTGATGAAATTTAGCACATAGATACAATGGAACATTATCTACCTTTTCTTGGAGACCGATTTTCAAATTTCGTATTTTCTTTCGAATTATTTAAATTTCGATTTTTTCAAAATTAGGTCACTTTAACGGGTACGGAAGGTGTGACTCACTTAATCTATGACCTTGAAAATTAGGTCAAATAATATTCAATATATTGTCTACGAGTAGATATTTTTTAATTTGGCTTACTTAAAAAATTCATAGAGATAAGTGTACTTAAATACAGCAAAAATTGATAATTTTCATATTTTCGCCATCATTAACCGTTACGGAAGGTGTGACCTAATTATTTTATGACTTTGAAAACTAGGTAAAATGATATTCAATATATTGTCTAGATGTAGGTCATTGCAAATTTAGCCTACATAATATTTTAAGGCTCTCGAAATACGTTCATAATTGTAAGCAATTCTAGTAATAAACATTGTTATGGGTGATTTCTATAGTAGATACAGGAACTGTAATTATAGTAATAATTAAAATTGTTATTGGTGATTTCTGCAGTAGATACATGAACTGTAATTATAGTAATAATTAACATTGTTATTGGTGATTTCTACACTAGATACAGGTACTGTAATTATAGTAATAATAAACATTGTTATTGGTGATTTCTACACTAGATATAGAAAATAATAATTATAGTAATAATAAACATTGTTATTGGTGATTTCTACACTAGATACAGGTACTGTAATTATAGTAATAATAAACATTGTTATTGGTGATTTCTACACTAGATACAGAAACTGTAATTTTAGTAATAATAAACATTGTCATTGGTGATTTCTATACTAGATACAGGAACTGTAATTTTAGTAATAATAAACATTGATATTGGTGATTTCTACACTAGATACAGGTACTGTAATTATAGTAATAATAAACATTGTTATTGGTGATTTCTACACTAGATACAGGTACTGTAATTATAGTAATAATAAACATTGTTATTGGTGATTTCTACACTAGATACATGAACTGTAATTATAGTAATAATAAACATTGTTATTGGTGATTTCTACACTAGATACAGGAACTGTAATTAAAGCAATAATAAACATTGGTATTGGTGATTTCTATACTAGATACAGGTACTGTAATTATAGTAATAATAAACATTGTTATTGGTGATTTCTACACTAGATACAGGAACTGTAATTATAGTAATAATTAACATTGTTATTGGTGATTTCTACACTAGATACAGGTACTGTAATTATATTAATAATAAACATTTTTATTGGTGATTTATACACTAGATACAGGAACTGTAATTATAGTAATAATATACATTGTTATTGGGGATTTCTTTACTAGATACAGGTAATGTAATTATAGTAATACTATACATTGTTATTGGTGATTTCTTTACTAGATACAGGTAATGTAATTATAGTAATAATAAACATTGCTATTGGTGATTTCTATACTAGATACAGGTAATGTGATTATAGTAATAATAAACATTGTTATTGGTGATTTATACACTAGATACAGGAACTGTAATTATAGTAATAATATACATTGTTATTGGTGATTTCTTTACTAGATACAGGTAATGTAATTATAGTAATACTAAACATTGCTTTGGTGATTTCTATACTAGATACAGGTAATGTGATTATAGTAATAATAAACATTGTTATTGGTGATTTCTACACTAGATACAAGAACTGTAATTATAGTAATAATAAACATTGTTATTGGTGATTTATACACTAGATACAGAAACTGTAATTATAGTAATAATAAACATTGTTATTGGTGATTTCTACACTAGATACAGGAACTGTAATTAAAACAATAATAAACATTGGTATTGGTGATTTCTATACTAGATACAGGTACTGTAATTATAGTAATAATAAACATTTTTATTGGTGATTTCTACACTAGATACAGGGAAATGTAATTATAGTAATAATAAACATTGTTATTGGTGATTTCTATACTAGATACAGGTACTGTAATTATTGTAAAAATAAACATTGTTATTGGGGATTTCTACACTAGATACAGAAACTGTAATTATAGTAATAATAAACATTGTTATTGGTGATTTCTACACTAGATACAGGAACTGTAATTAAAGCAATAATAAACATTGTTATTGGTGATTTCTACACTAGATACAGGAACTGTAATTATAGTAATAATAAACATTGTTATTGTTCATTTCTACACTAGATACAGGTACTGTAATTATAGTTATAATAAACATTGTTTTTGGTGATTTCTACACTAGATACAGTTACTGTAATTTAGTAATAATAAACATTGTTATTGGTGATTTCTACACTAGATACAGGAACTGTAATTATAGTAATAATAAACATTGTTATTGGTGATTTCTACACTAGATACAGGAACTGTAATTATAGTAATAATAGACATTGTTATTGGTGATTTCTACAGTAGATACAGGAACTGTAATTATAGTAATAATATACATTGTTATTGGTGATTTCTTTACTAGATACAGGTAATGTAATTATAGTAATAATAAACATTGCTATTGGTGATTTCTATACTAGATACAGGTAATGTGATTATAGTAATAATAAACATTGTTATTGGTGATTTCTATACTAGATACAGTTACTGTAATTATAGTAATAATAAACATTGTTATTGGTGATTTCTACACTAGATACAGGTACTGTAATTATAGTTATAATAAACATTGTTATTGGTGATTTCTATACTAGATACAGGAACTGTAATTATAGTAATAATTACGTATTTCGACTTTGGCGAAAACGTATTGTAATCGTTCGGATTATTTTATTACGTATTTCGACTTTGGCGAAAACGTATTGTAATCGTTCGGATTATTTTTTTTTTTTTTTTTTTTTTTTTTAATTCTTGGATGAGTTTGCAGACAAACTGGTAAAAGGTGCAGAAATTCTAAATCTACAGTTGATCTTAGAATGATTTCAATTATCAAATAAAACAAAACCGGAAGTTCTATCTCTGACAGGAAGTGAGAACCGGAAGTTCAGGTTTTTTTTGCTTTAGCAAGTTTATTTTCAGTTCGATTTTGACCGGATTTTTAGATTTGAAAAAATTCAATGTATTTGTCAACTAACAATTATAGGTTTTATGCAATTAGGTTAAAAATTTTACCCACGATTTGCAATTCAATATTCAAGGGTCATCGGGAAAAATTTCAGACCGTGATTTCTCCTTTAATATAAATGGTAAAATTTTGAAACTTTACCAGTTGATAGGCGATATGTTTATAATTTTTTAAAAAATGTGAAAAAAAAATTCCACTTCCGGTTTAGCCTCAAATGACGTAATTACGTAACTTCCGGTCTATAACTGCTAGGGGAAAAGTGAAAACTGTTTTATAAGTAACTTGTCAATAGTAATTGATTTGACCTAAATAATTAGGTCAAGCTGCCATATCGGCCGCCATTTTGAATTTTCGTTACAATTCTTAAATCCGAAATTCAGACACTACTGATAGACCGATTTTGATGAAATTTAGCACATAGATACAATGGATCATTATCTACCTTTTCTTGGAGACCGATTTTCAAATTTCTTATTTTCTTTCGAATTATTTAAATTTCGATTTTTTCAAAATTAGGTCACTTTAACGGGTACGGAAGGTGTGACCCACTTAATCTATGACCTTGAAAATTAGGTCAAATAATATTCAATATATTGTCTACGAGTAGATATTTTTTTAAATTTTGGGTTACTTAAAAAATTCATAGAGATAAGTGTACTTAAATACAGCAAAAAATTTATAATTTTCATATTTTCGCCATCATTAACCGTTACGGAAGGTGTGACCTAATTATTTTATGACTTTGAAAACTAGGTCAAATGATATTCAATATATTGTCTAGATGTAGGTAATTGCAAATTTAGCCTACATAATATTTTAAGGCTCTCGAAATACGTTCATAATTGTAAGCAATTCTAGTTTTTTTTTTTTTTTTTTTTTTAATTCTTGGGTGAGTTTGCAGACAAACTGGTAAAAGGTGCAGAAATTCTAAATCTACAGTTGATCTTAGAATGATTTCTATTATCAAATAAAACAAAACCGGAAGTTCTATCTCTGACAGGAAGTGAGAACCGGAAGTTCAGGTTTTTTTGCTTTAGCAAGTTTATTTTCAGTTCGAAAATGATATTCAATATATTGTCTAGATGTAGGTAATTGCAAATTTAGCCTATATAATATTTTAAGGCTCTCGAAATACGTTCATAATTGTAAGCAATTCTAGTAATAAACATTGTTATTGGTGTTTTCTACACTATAGATGTAAATATATTAAACTGATTAATTTAGTTATAAAGTTCCGTATTTCTAGTCAATAAGGAAATCCTAAAAAAATATTTTAGTTTCAGTCTGTAAATTCCCTGTATTTTGACATAATGGTATAGTCAAGCCCTGGTGATATCAAACATTACAAAAAATCTAATAAATTCATGCACCTGGGTGTGTTTTTTCAGGGTGGTAGAAGCTATTCTGTAATGGTGATAATTTATCAAACATGACAAAAAGATGTAACAACGTTTCAGCATGTTTGTTGCAATACCCACATTTGGTTTGAAACTCAAGCCAGGTCCGTTTTGAAAGGTGATGTTAAAGCGGGAGGGCAGACTTAATCAGGAGGAGAAGGAATTCCTTTATACCCAATACTGCTATGGTGTTTTTTTAGCTGCGTGTTTAAATGTTTTTGACCTTTCGGTGATATCTATTCCTATTATGATGTTTCGATTATCCAAGATATTAAGAGAGAAAGTGTGAACCCTCTTACGCGGGTAAAACAATTGGTCATTATAAAGAATGGAATACATTTTGTAATACAAGCCGGAAACCCCGATCTTTCTAGAAGGGTCCTGCTGAGCCTATCAAAAGCTTCCTCTTGATAGTAGGACCTCGGCCAAGTCTTTCTGTGTAGCATACTCAAATATTAAGTTAAAGAGCAGGTTGTTGATAATGGATTGTCTTGGTCCGCTCCTGATTGAGTATCATATACATGGGTTCGGTAGATCGGAGACAGCATGTAAAAGATGTAACTACACATGAATGAGTAAAAAGTAAGATACTATCATTTTAAATTGTCAAAACAAAATGGTCTTGTAGATCCTCTCATAAGAGACCACCTTCATTCAGAGACCGTTTTTGAATATTCCCTTGAGTGGTCTCTGAATACAGGTTATACTGTAAGTTCAATGTAGGTTTTATATGTAATATTTAATATTTTATAAAATATTTGGGTGGTATATGGTTCTGGGACCCTCTCAAAGGCCAGCATTGGCTGCAGGGAGTAAGAGACCCAATTAAGTGGTTTTTCTGAAATATGCTGGTGGGAATTAATAGAGGATAGCTCGTGATTTTGAATACACTTTGTATCTTTGAAATTATCGGTAGAAGAATGTGACAAGAATTTTAGTGAGAAGCCTATATGGGTAACAGGAACTACAAAATTCAATAGGTTTGTGCCATAATGGTTGTCGATGTTTATAAGTTTATTAAAAACGGTGGGGGGATATCCTTTTGTAGTGAGCTAATGGTGATCGAGATAATTTTTGAAAGTGATTGTCAATGTTGATTTGTTTTATGTATATTTTTTGCACCACGCGTACATGGATATTCGGGATTTTCAGAGATATTTGACAGGCTTAGTGATAATAAATATTTAGGTAGAAGACCAAGTTGAAATTTATTGAAGAATTTGATCTGCGCTAGTTTGTACATAGGCTCCTATCTGAAAATTTAAGAACACGAGTATGGCAGCTATAGAGAGTGTCAGTATGACCAGAATTGAATGAAAATACCTTTTTCAAAAACTTTAGATATACTAGAAAGTAATGAAATTGATCGGCAATTTGAATAATTTCTTGTTATCTGTTTTGAAGATAGGAATAACTCTGCCAATTTTTAACGGATGAGGAAAGACACCAGTTTTAAATGATTGATTACTAGTAATGAGAAAACAAATGGGTTTAGCTAATACATCTTTCAGTGACTGTAAAAGGGAAGTAGATATCTCGTCATGACCATAGCTCTGTTTTGGTTTTAATTCACCTATAATTTTAGCAGTGTCCTCTATTGAAATAGGCTTAAAAATTAAAGAGGATGTAGAAGGAGGTACTTTATATAAAAATTGCTGAATAGCCTTTATGGGAGAAATTGAGGGAATTCGCAAAGGTAGGTCTTAGTTAGAAAAATAGTCATTAAAATATTCAGCGATTTGTTGTGGGTCTCTAACTTCCCTTCCATCATCATTAATATAACATTCTGGTGATATATTAAGTTTAGAGTTTCTGTTAAGAGCTTTGTTTATAGTTCGCCATGTTTGTTCAATATCATTTTTGTATATTTTCAATTAAATGGGCATAGTAATTGTGTTCTGCATTTCGCTTGCATTTCCTTATGATTCGATTATAGGACTGAATTTTGATTTTTAACGTTTTTTCTTTTGACTCTCTGAATCAGCAATTTTGAGCTGCTCCACATATATTATTGTCTCTTTTTTTCTGAGATGTTAAGATTCCTTTTGTCATCCATGGTTCTATTTTGTGTTTATATTTGTTAAACCTGACTGTTTTAGTGGGTGTTAGAAGACGATCTTGGTGAGATTATGGGCAAATGGTCAGAGAAACGCGAAAGTAATATTCCAGAAACAGAATCAAGGGAATTTGGGGAAACTCTGAAGTATAGATTGTCACGGAACTCATAGTGTTCGCACCTAAACATCGCGTGAAGGACTTCAGAGATTGTCAGTTACAGGTAATATACGCCCACTGGCAGCATTGATTTTGAATAAAAAACTTTTCAGTAAGGTAACATTTGGTGGAATGAAATATTAAACCTTCGCCATATATTTTTTTCTAGGGTCTCTAGTTTCATTAAAAAATGTCAGGAATAGTTCCTAATAACAACTCATTCAAAATTTTTCGGTATTTTTATGATTTGCAATAGGGTTCACCCTTAATAATATTTTGATATTTTTAATAGGGATCTTCCTTGGATGATTTCAAACAATTTCAGCGAAAAAGTGAGCGTGTGTTCACAAGCCAAAAGTTTAAAGCGTTTTCAAAAACAAGGGCAATAACTGACACTAAATATTTTATCTGATTTTCAATAGAGTTCATCCTTGGGGGAAAACAAATACTAAACCAAAGTTTCATCAAACTCCATTCAAAATTGTTCTTTCTAGAGTGTTTTCAAACTAAAATTGAATGCGTTTTTTAAGAACAAGGGCAATTACTTGTACTAAATATTTTTCGATTTAGCTGATTTTCAGTACGGTTCATCCTTGGGTGAAAACAAATACTCAAACTGAGCTTCATCAAAATCCATTCAGAATTATTTTTTCTAGAGTGTTTACAAGCTAAAATTGAACGCGTTTTCAAGAACAAGGGCAATAACTCATACTAAATATTTTTCAATTTTGCTGATTTTCAAAAGGATTCATCCTTGAGTTAAAACACACTCTCACACCAAGTTTAATCAAAATCAGTCAAGAATTGTGCCATGTAGAGTGTTTACGAGACAAAAAACAAACACGTTTAAAAGAACAAGGGCAAAAATTCATATTAGATATATTTTGATATTTTTAATTTTCAATAGGGCTCAACCCTGGGTGATATCAAACAATTTCAGTGAGTTTTTTCAACATTGGTCAAGAATTGTACCTTATAGAGTGTTTATTAGCCAAAAAGTTAAACGCAAGGGCAATAACTGACACTAAATATATTTCGATTTATTTGATTTTCAATAAGGTTCATCCTTGGGTAAAAACAAATACTCAAACCAAGTTTTATCAAAATCCATTAAGAATTGATCTTTCTAGAGTGTTTACAAGCTAAAATTGAATGCTTTTTCAAAGACAAGGGCAATAACTGATACTCAATATTTTTCGATTTAACTGAATTTCAATAGGGTTCATCCTTAGGTGATTGGAAATACTCATGCCAAGTTACGTCAAAATCGCTCAAGAATTGTGACTTGTGAAGTGTTTACAACGCAAAAATCCAACACATTTTATAGAACAAAGGCAATAATTCGTATTAAATATATTTCGATATGTGTTCTATTTTCAAAAGGGTTCATTCTTGGGTGATATTCAACAATTTCAGCAAGTTTCGTCAAAATCGGTCAATAAATGTGCTTTGTAGAGTGTTTACAAGCTTAAAATTGAACGCGTTTAAAAAAAAAAGGGCAATAACTGATATCAAATTTTTTTCGATTTAACTGGTTTTTAATAGGCTTCATCCTTGGGTGATAACAAATACTCAAGCCAAGTTTCATTAAAATCCATTAAAAATTGTTCTCTCAAGAGTGTTTACAAGCTAAAATTGAACGCATTTTCAAGAACAAGGGCAATAACTCATACTAAATGTTTTTCGATTTCGCTGATTTTCAGTAGGGTTTATCCTTGAGTTATAACATACTTTCACACCAAGTTTCATCAAAATCAGTCAAGAATTGCACATTGTAGAGGGTTTACGAGCCATTCAAGAACAAGGGCGAGAACTCATACTAAATTTTTTCCGATTTCGCTGATTTTCAATAGGGTTCATCCTTGCGTGATCATATACACTCATATCAAGTTTCATCTAAATCCGTCAAGAATTACACCTTGTAGAGTGTTTACGAGCATTTGTGGACGGACGGATGTGGGTGACGACAATATGCGCCCCCCATTTCATGTGGGCGTATAAAAACATGTGAGTGTGGTAGTGAAATCATACTTTTCGCGAATGATATGACGTATACGACAGTACCTCTCTGATGCAAGTGCATGCAAGACACTCGTCGCGACATTGGTGACATCTCGAATGGATTACGGTAAGGCTCTTTTGTATGGTGTTAACAACAACATTATGTCTACTACAAAGAGTGCAAAATACCACGACGAGACTGATAACACGCAAACGAAAGTATGAACACATCACTCAAAATCTCATTGATTTACATTGGTTGCCAGTCAATAGATGTCAATACAAGCTGCTTCTATATACTTTTAAATATCAAATGGACGAGCGCCGGTCTATCTGCAAGATTTATTGACTGTGCATGTTCCATCAAGACCACTACGATCTGGGAATTCAATAACTTTAACAACACCGAGAGTACGGACAAAAACATATGGAGAAAAACAATTTGACAGAGCTTCATCTACACTATGGAACAGTCTACCAGCTAATATTCGCAATAAACAGTTCCTTTAAAAACAACTTAAGACAAATCTTTTTAGACAAGCATATAGTGATAGTCTGTAACAGGAATCAGTATTATATTTTGTTTTATCACAGGAATTTTGGCTTACTTTTTAGAATAAGTTTCTTTTCAGGTTTTATTCATAGATTTTTAACATGTTAATTTTTCTCTTGTAATTTAATATTTTTAATGTGCTTGAATTTTTAAACATTCATTTAAATTTTATTATAGTTTATCTTCTAGTCAAAGTTTTATCAGTTGGATATTGTTTTAAATTGTTTTAGATTATCTGTTGTCTTTCATTCCATTATTTTTTTCATAATGTGTAATATATTGAAATGCACACACATTGTGTGTGTGGGGGGGGTGTGTGAGGGGGGGTGTGTGTGTGTGTGTCTGTGTGTGCGTGCGTGCGTGCGTGCGTGCGTGTGCGTGCGTGCGTGCGTGTGCGTGCGTGCGTGCGTGTGTGCGTGCGTGTGTGTGTGTGTTTTGGCTGTGATGATAAGCGTGGTAGTGGTAGTGTGAGTGTGTGCAATATACGGTAGGTGTGGCGGTGAAGGATATGTGTAAGTGTGTATATTCTATAAATCTGTAAAGCGCTTAGAGTAATCTTATAATTATAAATAGTACTGTATAAATATTGTAAAACAAATCAAGTGTATTACGTTGGGCGATAAAAGTTTCTTAAAATGATCGATTTGTGTAAATTATCACTTTTAATTTCAAGAATTGACACTCCTAAGATTGAGGGTGGGGAGATTTGATTTTGAGGTCTTCAACGCTGAAACCTTCCTGTACATAAATAACTAAGCCTCCATTTTGACCGACATTTTGGCATTGAGAAAAACAGTTATATCCATCGATTTTTAGATAATCCGTATCAAATATTTGAGGAATACGACATTCCTGGAGGCAGTTGATATGATATTCAAAATTTAGATCCCGTAAACCATAAATAAAAGATTTGATCTCGTTTAAAGAGGTACAAATACCTTGTATGTTTGAGCTGAATAAAGAGAAAACAGAGGGAGATGTATTTTCATCTAGATTGTGTAAATCAGTGCGACTAAAATAATTGGATTCATTGAGAATTTGCGGAGAATTCACAGTCGAGGATTTCTGTTAAGGAATTTTTAATGTAACCACCAACATATTTCAGAATTCCATCTGCGTCTGTTGAAAAGTACCGGGAGCATTCTGGCGACATACAAGATGGGGGATCAGAGGCAGAGAGGAAATTTATATACACAAAGATTCAGATATATATACAGTAACACGTTGTAAACATTCACATGAGTATATACTTTATATGCTATGTTCTAAAATTGCCAGTTCTAAAGAATGGTTTAACTAAAACTGAATGAGGTTTACCATGTATGTTTTCTGCATCAGCATTTGATGCAAATGAAAGCAAACAGGGTCTTTGACAAACATAAAGTAAGTATTAAACTTAAAATTTAATTGAGGGAATGTATGTATGCAACTTAGTTTGTGTATTGCTATATATCTATAATATCATTTGAAAATTGTTAAACTATATTGCTTAACTGAAGATGTATGACGTTTATCTGTGATTGTTTGCTGAGTGACTTATTATAAAATATAAGTTTTAATATGCAGTTACACATAAAAATATATTCATGAAAACATACTTACTTTATAAAAATCATAAGGTACCGGTAAGTATCGAACCTAAACTTTATGTTTTTACCATATTGCTATAGAAAAAACACACGTTAAAACTCACACAATTTCAGCATTAGTTTCTTTGTATAAACATCTATCCATACATGCATCAATATAGCTGAGTGACTTATTATAAAGTTTAACTAAGTATTTATGTGAATTTAAGAGGTTTATGTATGTTTTCTGTTTTGATTATATTGAATATATTAGTGATGGCTACAGGTTGAGATCTGAGCAGACCACGTTTACTGTCGTAGTACAAGTTAAATTATTTTAGATGCTGACGTAATTGTGTTAATTAATTAAATCTATTCTTTTGATCAAAAATTACAGCAGTCACGTCCAATATGACGGCATACACTGCTTTAAAATCGAACTAGCACGATTTACTCTTTACTATACCATATAGAGCCCTCGTTTGTGATCTGGTATAATGAAATATTCTGGGTCGATTTACGGTATTCGCGTACCCTGTAAAACATACAAGGTATACCTGAATAGTATACCCCTATGTGGTTGCAACCTCACAATCTTACGGAAAAGCTGGTCATAGATAAAAAAAAAAAAATACATCGTAATATGCCAGAAAAAGTGTTTTACCTTTAACATCTATTGTTATACTATCTTTGATTTCACCATTTGATCCAATAGTAGCACATCTCCACTGACCACCATCTCTAGTTCTATTGACAGTGTTAATATGAACTGTTACACTGTTGGTAGTGTTAGATACACTGTAATATTGACTGTAATCAGGTCCATGTGTTTCGTTATTAGTTGAACATGGTGTTATTGCCTGTATTGAACATGTTGTTATAGACTGTGTATCACTGATACTCCCATAAATTTCAAAGACTCTAGGTTGGTTATTATTGATACAGGTTACATTTCCAGGTCGACCTTCTATAAATACTTCCGGTTTAATACTCAATAAATCTTCACCTGTAAATATAACATACAGAATAAATTTATATTGTTTAATGAAATTTTGCTTAAAAATGTGTAAAGTAATGAAATTGAGTCTAGCGAAAATTTAAATACCAACACTTTATACGCCTGCTCACATTCTCATATGATCAAAATGCTATTTTAGTTGTTTAAAGGATATGGTTTGTTATATTGAAAAGCTAGTAGCCTACTGAAAGAAAATCGCATTAATCCGGGAAAATATCCCTTAAAACTAGACATTTTCACTGTCCCCTTTCGATTTCTAGTCTTTTTATACTGTATAGGGTGAAGTTTCAACTATATTGTTTAACACAGATAATTTTAGGCACACATGCATCAAAACCTTACAAAAAGTTTTCAGTTGTGAAAACTATTATTGATTAGCTAAGCCGGAATTTTTTTTCTCTACGAATGTTTTTTTTTTTTCATGTAATATATTCATATATAACAACACAACACTAAACCTATCCTGCTTTTTCAAAGTATTTTATCCTATGAACATAAAGTAAACATATTTTGCTTTATCAATTATCCGAAAACGAAGTGATTTTGCTGCGGGAATCGAATTTGTTAAACATTAATCCGGTTGTTTTCCCTTTCCGGGTTTTCATTTTAAAAATCTACATATTATAATATCTAATTGATAGTAGATTAAAAAAAATTGAAAATTACTTTGTTACACCTTTTTAACCAAATTTTTTTTTCAACTATGCGTTTTTCGATTAAAAATGAAACCTGTTAAGGATAAAGACAGACCAGAAAGTCAATAAAGTGAAAACTTCATATTTGTTAAGTCACTTTCAACGTTAATGTCACATTCGGTTGATCTTCTTCCGGTGTTATTAATCTAACACGATACAACTGTGTTGACCGGAAGCCGACGTTATGACATACAGACATAATCAATTTTCCATCCAACCTTTGTCCTGATATACGACTATAACAACCATAGGGTAGCAGTATATTGTTTATATTTACGTTTTCCCACCAAGACAAGAAATTTCATACAGCCGACTCCTATAAGGTCTCACCAGGAGCGTCTTGGGAATCAAATTTCTCAAGCAAATAGGGACAAAATAATAAATGGCAATATGTCGATTTGTCAATATTTTTGGAGAACCAGATCTCCGATAGTGAAGACAATGAGAAAAGGCTACCCATTATAAATGGGGAATTTCCGTAGTGCAGAAACAAAGAAAAAAAAAAATAATGTGGAGGTAGGGACTGATTCAATGTTAGCGTACATGTCAGTTTACATCTCTACTCATCCCAATGAAGCGCAAGATCTTTTGAAGTACATAAGCAATATAAGACTCGGTGCTGCTCGTACTTCAGGTTTAGGTTGGAAAAAATATGACGAACAATTTCGTTTGAAGCGGGCTTCAATTTGGACATGTCGTGGGCAGACATGGACTCGGAGTTATGGCTTTTGTATATGTATTTTCCTATCAGTATCCAACGGGTGGTAGAGTTATCAATTCCCACTCTGGTAATCTCAGACGGGGGGGGTCAAAATGTTTCTGGTTTTGGTAAGTGCTTTGATTTCAATTACAAAGGAATTTGTTCGAGAGCAGTTTGTAATTTTCTGCATCTGTGTACCCGTTGCAATGGTTCACATGCTTCGGTTAATTGTTTGGCGCAGAATGCTAGTGTAACAAAGGGGGTCTTAAAACTCTTCCTAGAAATACAGTAGGAGGTAATGCAGTTAATAATAGCAACAATAATAATGCTAATCATTATGCGAATAAGTCACAGCAATTAAATTATCATGGTCAAAGCTTTAATAATAATTCAAATCTTTTTCGTGCCCAAAATCGAAGAAATTTGGGTAAAGGGTTTCAGTCCAATTAATGTAGTAGCTTTGGTAGAGTATTTGAAGGTTTACCCTTCAAAACAGGAAGCGCAGGTTTTATTGAATGGGTTTAAATTTGGTTTTAAATTGAATTACGCGGGGCCAAGGGAAAAAATCGAGTGCCGTAACTTGAAATCTGCTTTTGAGAATCCCCTAGAATTATGGAATAAAGTTATGGAGGAGGTAGTCAAAGGAAGAATTTGTGGTCCTTTCAATTTTGAACCGATTAATAATTTGCGTTTATCCCCTATTGGCTTGGTTCCAAAATCGATGGTGCTTGGCGCTTGATAATGAATCTATCGCATCCTGTGAATTATAGTGTTAATGATTTTATTGGGAAAGAGTTTTCTCGTCTATACGAAATTTGACAATGTTGTTGATATGATTAAGGGTTTGGGGAAAAATGCCGAACTTGCAAAAATGGACGTGAAATCGGCTTTTAGATTATGTCCGGTACACCCATCGGACTTTCAGTTGCTAGGTTTTAAAATTAAGGGTTCATTCTTTATTGATAAATGTCTGCCAATGGGTTGCGCAAGTTCTTGTCAGATATTTGAGAAATTTTCGACTTTCTTGGAGTACATTTTACAGTGGAAGTCTGGATGTGATTCTACAGCCCATTATTTGGACGATTTTTTATTTGCGCAGAGAGAAAACGGGTGTCTGTGGGCATTTAATGCGTGTATTCGCTCGTTGTGAGTGATTTAGGCATTCCTTTAGCCTTAGACAAAACTGTTGGTCCATCTCAGATATTAGTCTTTTTTGGATTGGAAATTGACACGGTTCAGCAATTAGTGAGAATTCCCTTGGACAAAATTGATAATCTGATCATTTCAATAGAATCAATTTTACAATTAGAGAAAATAACTTTACGGAATCTGCAATCTTTGGTGGGTTCTTTAAATTTCTGTACAAGGGTAATTTCAACCGCAAGGGCCTTTAATCGAGGTTTTATGACGCAATGATTGGTATAGATAAGCCTCACTATCTTATTCGCTTAAATGAAGGAATTAAAGAAGAATGTGGTTGACTTTTCTTAAACATTTCAATGGTTTATGTTATTTTCAAGATGTTGCTTGGTTGGATAACAATGACTTGCAGCTTTATACTGACAGTGCCGGTTCTAATGAGTTAGGTTGTGGTCTTACTTGGATGGAAAATGGGTGTTTCTACAGTGGCCCAAGGTGTGGGGTGACAAACATTTCTTAAGGGATATATCATTCTTAGAGTTGATTCCAATTGTGCTAGCAGTGCACATTTGGGGTGGCTTTTTTCAAAACAAAAGAATAGTATTTAACACTGACAATGAAGGTTTAGTTGCCATTATCAATAAGCAGACTTCAAAATCGAAATATGTTATGAGCTTTATACGTGAATTAGTAAGGTGTTCAATGATTTATAATATAAGATTTAAGGCTAGGCATGTAAGGGGCGTTGATAATGGGATTGCTGATGCAATTTCACGTAAACTCTGGTCTCAATTTCAGCAGTTGGCGCCTCTGGCGCAGAAGAAGCCAGAGAAAATACCGGAAAGTTTTCATCAATTACTATTGATGGTGAAATAGACAGGATTTTACAGGCTGCTTTGGCTGTTAATTCAATTAAGTCATATGCTTCGGGTATCAATTCATTTCAAAATTTTTGTTCTCGTTACAATTTGGAAATATCATGGCCGCCCAAAATTGACCAGTTAACGAAGTATGTCGCACACATGTCGTTGACTGGGTTAAAACATTCTACAATTAAATTATATTTATGTGGTATAGGTTATAACTGTAAAATGTTGCAGTGCAAGACACTACTCAGAACTTCGTTGTCAAGAAAATGTTACAGGGGCTAAATCGGTTGAAGAAATCTCAGGACACAAGATTACCAATTTCCTTTGAGGTTCTGGAGAATATTATTTCGGTTTTGCCACACATATGTTCCTCTGTTTATGAAGTTCGACTTTTAACTGCTGCTTACCTTGTAGGGTTTTTTGGTTTTATGAGAATTGGGCAGTTAGTTGCTGAGACTAAAAATTCAATTGATAAAAATGTTTTGTTAAGAAACGATATATTCTGTAGTAAGGAGGAATTATTCATTCATTTGAGATTTTCAAAAACGACCAGTTTGGTAAAGGCCAAACATCTTATCGGAAAAGGTCGTCGAGGTTTTTTTCCATTTATTGCAGTTAAAAATTATATGGCTGTTCGACCAGCAGTTGATGGGCCGTTCTTTTGTCATTTTGGGGGTTGTCCATTGACGCGTTACCAATTTTCGGCTATGTTGGCTAAAGCCATCGATCAAATCGGTCTTGATAAGGATCTATTCCAGTCGCACTCCTTTAGAATTGGTGCTGCCACAAGTGCAGTTTTATCTGGGTTTTCTGAGGAAGAGGTGTCGAAATTTGGTAGATGGAAATCGAAGGCTATAAACAGTTATATCAAATACCTTCAAGCAAGTTTAGGTAATTCTTCATATTTTGTTTTACAGAAAATCTCAGAATATGGATTGTGGGATCTTCTTTAATAAAAAGGGCATTTCCAGCAGCACGTGCTACAGGAAGTAATTTGGGTTTAGAAGATTTCGGTTGAGTATTTGGTGGCAAGGAAAATCAGGTCTAAGATTAATTGACTTGATTCCACATTTGAAAACATTGTTGCAGTTCGAAACTCCTCCATCTTATCTAATTCTTCACTGTTGTGGAAATGACATTGGTATGGTTCCATGCAAGAGGTTGCGTGCAAGAATTGATGAGACTTTTGGGTGAAATTAAAGTTTATTTCCCAAATACCGTTTTGATTTGGTCACAGATTTTACCCAGAAGGGTCTGGAGGTCCGACCTCATGGGTGCATCATCAAGAACGCTTAACAAAGTACGAGTTAGGATAAATTCATATGCATCAGCCAAAATTTTGCGGGAGGGGGGGAGATACATTAAACATCCAGAATTGATACTGGAACAAGCAGATTATTTTTTGAATGAGGGGGTACATTTGTCGTCAATTGGAAATGATTATTTTTTAAAACAATTTAGAAATGCCATTTTGGAATTCAAAATGTGCAGTCATGTTAAGGTTTATTCGGGCGTTCAAAAGTTTTAAAGTTTTTGTTGTTGTTGTTGTTGTTGTTGAATTTTGCTGTTGTAAACTACATAATAATATTACTTTTGCTGTTGTTGCTATATATATATTGCCATTGATGTTATAGTTTTTAAGTATGCTCCCCCAGTGTTGATGGCGGTGAACGTTTTTGATAACGTTCTTGTGGCGTATAACGCATACTTAAAACTAAATATGAAATGTTCTAATATTTTGAGAAATTGACATTACGCCTAGCCTAATTTTTTAATTAAATTATGTCGAATGTTTGTTACACAGGATTCGACCTTTCTAATTTTATTATTGATATTTTAATTTGTTGAATTTATCTTTAATGAATTAATTGTTGATTAGCCGTGGCCAAACCCGCCAATACTAATAAAACCTAGTAATTCAAGTTTGTTTTTGTTTTTGTTTTTTGCTGTTTCTTCAGTCTTAGATAATCAATTTTCCATCCAACCTTTGTCCTGATATACGACTATAACAACCATAGGGTAGCAGTATATTTTTATATTTACGTTTTCCCACCAAGACAAGAAATTTCATACTACCCTCCCCTCTCGCTTCAGGTGAGGTTATTGATGGAATAGCCATTTTTTGTCATTTTACAGTACGCAGAAGAAGGCAGAGGATAAAAGAAATCAGGTTTTGGACCAGGCCTGGAATCAAGTTAAGAAACGATATGGCGCTTATCATTGTCTTCTGAAGTAGTTGCGGATGAGAGAAAAACTTAGGAAGGACGAGACATAGTTTGATGAACTACTACCGAAGTTTGAACCCCC
>JAUJPP010000005.1:43325569-43349138 GCA_030562195.1 Nipponacmea schrenckii
GAGGTTACTCTAACTAGAGTTTACACAATCATGTATGGAAGGAACTACATGCCATAATGTAAATTGACTATACAACAAACAGCTTAAATGTAATCATGCTGTCATGACTGTAAGACCCTATAAAATTCAAAAATTTGATTAAAGTTCAAATTTTATGAATAATACTTACCTGACATATATTACATATGAAGCAATGATATACATTTATTACATATGAATATCATTGCTTCATGATAGCTTTAAACTCGCCCTACTTCCGGTTCAACTCAGTGTTAACCAGAAATAGAGAAAAACATGCTTACTGCGCATGCGCTTAACATGTTCAAATCAGTTGGTCCCCCCCAATTCATTTGCCATCTGTTTCAATGTTAAATCACGAAATTCAACCTTCCATAACTTTTTCCAGAAATCTCGTTGAAAGCTTTCCTGTATGTCACATGAAAGCCTGGCCAATACTTGGTTTCTGTACAAAATTTCAATATAGCATGACCATGAAAATTTTGAACTAAACAAAATGAAAGTAAACCTCTACATTTTATCAACATCCGCTTGACTCTCACTGCACACAAAACCACTATTTTTAGAAATAACCTTCCGCCAATTAAATTTCTCATTATCTCAGAAATTCTGAAAGAAAATGCAATTTCAGACTTCAAATCTAGACCAAAAATTAGTCAAAAATGGGCATGCAAAAACCCCCAAAGGAAGGGAGAAAGAGGATTTCTAAAAATAGAACGAACTAAATACAATCATTAGCATAAAATGTTTTACTGGTCTGAGTCCAGTTTCAAGCGAGGCGCGTGTGTGCGCCCCGTGTACTGATTAAGTGGGGAAAGGATGGAGGGTGCGTAATATATGTCAGGTAAGTATTATTCATAAAATTTGAACTTTAATCAAATTTTTGAATTTTATTTCATAATACATTACCTGACATATATTACATATGAATTTATTCAGATTCCCAAAGCTACTTTGGTGGTGGGTAATTAGTAGTATTTTTAAATGTATTATTTTAGATAAAGAACTTTATCTCATAACTTCAAAAATACCAACCTCCCGAAAAAAACTCGCCGGGCATCTCTGTGGCTCATGCCACTAACAAAAGTTGAAAACGAAGAAGCTTCCTTCTTCAAAGACAAACCTGTATATACATTTTAATTAAATAATTAATACCCAAATTAAAAACCGACACCATAAACAAACCAAAGTTCACAACTTTAATCCCTCATTATTTACATCCTGCAAATAAAATTTAACAAAAGTTGAGGATTGAGTCCAATCTGCCGTCTCCATGATAGAGCGCAAAGAAGCCCCTTTGAAAAGAGCCCACGATGCACCTACTGTTCTGGTTGAATGGCCTTTAACAGACAATCCGCATATGCCATTTGCATCGTCTTAACAATCCATCGAGAAATGGTCTGAGCCGACACTGGATTATGAGGATTGTTTAAACCCAAAAATACCTTAGTTTGATCTGTATCCTTTTTCTTTCTGAAAGCCTCTGTAGACTTCAAATAGTAACAGAAAGCTCTTTTAGGATCCAGAAATTTATCTGCAAAAGAAGCGATATGAATTAGTGGACTGACATGTGAAGCCCTGTCCTGTTTCGACAGACCTTGTCTGACAAAGGTCAGCCCCCTGGAAAGTACATTTACATTACCCTCTCCCAGTCTTAGGGATTGCAAATCACTGCAACGCCGAAAAGAAACTATCGCAAATAGAAAAACTGTCTTATAAGTAACAAGTTTCAAACTAGACCTTTTCATTGGCTCAAAAGGAGGTTTCTTAAGTGCATTGAGAACTGTCATGAGATCCCATTCTGGCAATAATTTCCTCTGAGGAGGACGAGAATTAAAAACACCTTTTAATAACCTTATGATATATGGATGCTGACCGGGACGTTATCTACAGGCAACATAACCGTTGATAACATAGACCTTTATCCCGATATAGTCCGGTAGGAAAGCCCACCATCATAAAGCCAGGCCAAAAAATTAGAGCACTGGTCTAGAGATGCAACATGGTGATCGATACCCCGTTCAGTGCACCAAGAGACAAATTTTCTGAACTTGGAATCATAATCCCTTCTTGTGCCCCCTCTCCATGATGCTGACATGAGCTCTCTAGTTTTCTGAGAAAATCCCTCTGCTTCGAAACGTTTTTTGACAACCGCCATGCAGTTAATCTGAGACTTCCTGGATCTCGATGAAACATCTTTGGCTTGCCCTGCTGTAGGAGAGTTGGTGACACTGGCAACATCAATGGCGACTGGATCAACATTCGTATCATTTTGGGAAACCAAATCTGTCTTGGCCAAAATGGCGCAATGAGAATCACTTCACAATGAAACAGCTCCATGTAATTCAGAAACAAAGGTATCAGACTGATTGGCGGGAAGACATAGGCAAACATATTGTCCCATTGAATTGACAGTGCATCCACTGCAAATGCCTGCGGATGATTCTGCCAAGAAAAGAACACTGGGGTCTGTTTGTTGTGAGCTGTTGCAAAAAGATCCATTACTGGTTGACCCCAAAGGGAGAAGATTCTGTTCACCACCAGACGATTGAGCACCCATTCCGATGACAGAATGTTGCTGCGACTCAATCGGTCTGCTAACACATTGTCCACTCCCTTTCTGTGTGCTACTTGAATTGCAATATTGTTCCTTAGAAGCATCTGCCAAAGATTCCATGTCTCCTGACACAACATTACTGACCGAGTCCCGCCTTGTTTCTTCAAGTATTGCACTACGGTGGAATTGTCGATTCTGATTAAAACCACCTTACCTCTCAGCTCCTGTAAAAAATGGCGAATTGCTAGATGGACTGCTTTCAACTCTAGCCAATATGCTGGCCAAGCCCCCTGCACTACTTGATCCTCCAAATGAGCACCCCAACCCTGGAGTGATGCATCTGTTGTTAAGGGCAGAGTAGGCACCAGTGGAACCAGAGACCGGCCTTTTCCTAAATTTTCCATTTTTGTCCACCACAACAAGTGTGTCCTTAGACTCTCGGCTGTTGGGACATGGATACTCATACTCTGCATACTTGGATTCCAGGTCTGTAATAAATGACACTGGATGGCTTCATGAAAAGGCGAGCATTGGGTATCAGTTCGAGACCAGATGCGATCATTCCCAATAAACGAAGATAATCCCTCCCCGTATTCTGCCCCTCTAACATTGATAAGCTGTTCGACGTAAATTCTTCCTTCTCTCCAAGGAAGGCAGAACAATTCCTTTTCTGAATTCCCATAGAGCCCACAGGTATACTATTTCCTGGAATGGGATCAGGTGAGACTTCTTTAGATTTACTATGAAACCGAGGTGAGTGAAAGTAGTCAGGACTTTTTCCCGATCCAAAATCAGCCTCGATTTCGTCCCACTAACTGTTAAAATGTCGTCTAAATAAATAGCCATGTGGACATTCTGTTGCCTCAGGTGACCTGCCACAACGGCTAGAAGCTTTGTGCCTTGAACTGATACACTACCTTCTCCACACAAAAACGGAGATACTTGCGATACTCTGGCCAAATCGGAATGCGGAGCTAAGCATCCTTTGGTCTATCGAAATGGCCCAATCTCCCTTGCTTACCATACCCAAAACCTTTATCAAGTGCTCCATCTTGAAATGAGCCTTGCGGATATACCTGTTGAGTGGCTTCAAGTTGATAACTGGACGCAGCTCCCCGTTCTTCTTGGGAACCAGGAATAACGTACTGTAAAAACCTGAATGGATCTCTGTTTCTGGAACCCTTTCTATAGCATCTTTTTCCAAAAGAGAATTTACCTCTGCCTTTATAAGGCCAAGCTCCTTTTGGGAAACTAGAGTGGGCTTTACCCCCCAAAAAGGAGGTGTCTTTACAAATTCCAGCTTGTAGCCTTCCTTTATAATCGACAGAGCCCATTTGTCTGATGTTATTTGCTTCCAAGGTTCCAGAAAGAGTGACAGATGACTTCCCACAGGTACCTCCGGAAGATCTGCCAATAAATCCTTGCGCCCCGAACTTACCGAGTCATTCATTCGACTTCTTGTTGTTTGGTCTTTAAGCCTTTCCTGACTTGAAGTTATTAGGCTTTCTTTCATAACCTCTGGTGTAAGGCTTCTTGTCTTGGAATCGATCTTTAGCCCTTTTTGGGCCGAAAACCAAAAAACCCCCGGGATGTTAAAGGTTTTGATTTTAATTTTGCAAACACCCAGTTGAAAGGCAGTTGTCAGCATACCCCTGTTTTTTGATGTTAAACGCACCAATACCAGGTAGCAAATTTTTGCATAGTACGCCTTTTTTCCCCTTTGGGACCTTACTATCAACCCCTTTGGCCCTTTCCCTTAAGGACCAAAAACACCCTCGTCGAAAAGCTAATTTAATCCATCGGTCTTTCCTGCTCCACGATAAAGGGAATCATTTCCACCATTCTAATATGGGTTTAAAACAGTGAACCCCACCTAGTTTTGGGAAAAGAACCCTTCTAGTTGTCAAGCAAAAATAAAATTTTCCAATGAGGTACTTGAAAATTTTTTCCTTTTCTAGACCCGTTGACAACTTCCAAAGGGTCCTAAAGCATTTAGACCCAAACCTAAAAAAGGAAGCCCACGCTGGTAAGAACGATAGCTTAAAAAAGGAAGCCCCAAAAAGTAAAACGAAAACCATGTTTAAAAAAGAAAGGGATAGGTATGCCATTTTTTTTTGGAAGCAAGCAACACGCCAATTTCGTCCAAAAATGAAAAAATCACTTCCCTCCCTTTACAGGGGGGTGAAAAAAAAAAAATTAACCAAGACCTAAAAAAAAAAGGTAAAAAAAAAAAAGGAAGACCCCACCAAGGGAAAAAACGAAGACCCTGTGAAAAAATTTCCCACAAGGCATAGGAATATTCCATTGAAATTTTACTGGATGGTTAAGCATGTCAACACGCCAATTTCCCCAGAAGATAGCTTGCCAGGCAAGGTAATATACGCCCACTGGCAGCATTTACTTCAAATTAAAACTTTTCAGTAAGGTTACAATAAGTGGAATGAATTATTCAACCTACCAACCTATTTTATTCTAGGGTCTCTAGTTTCATTAAAAACTGTCAAGAATTGTACCTAATAACAACTCATTAAATATTTTTCGGTATTTTTATGATTTGCAATAGGGTTCACCCTTAATAATATTTTGATATTTTTAATTCTTAATAAGGCTCATCCTTGGTTGATATTAAACAATTTCAGCGAGTTTTGTCAAAAAGGAATGTTTAGAGTGTTCACAAGCCAAAAGTTGAAAGCGTTTTTCAAAAAAAATTTTCAATTTAGCTGATTTTCAATAGGGCTCATCCTTGAGTTATAACACACTCTCACACCAAGTTTCATCGAAATCCATCAAGAATTGTGCCATGTAGAGTGTTTACGAGACAAAAATCGAACGCGTTTAAAAGAACAAGGGCAATAATTCATATTAGATATATTTTGATATTTTTAATTTTCAATTAGGCTCATCCCTTGCGATATCCAACAATTTCAATGAGTTTTGTCAACATAGGTCATGAATTGTACCTTCTAGAGTGTTTATTAGCCAAAAAGTTAAACCCGTTTTCAAACACAAGGGCAATAACTGACACTAAATATATTTCGATTTATTTGATTTTCAATAAGGTTCATCCTTGGGTAAAAACAAATACTCAAGCCAAGTTTTATCAAAATCCATTAAGAATTGTTCTTTCTAGAGTGCTTACAAGCTAAAATTGAACGCGTTTTCAAACACAAGGGCAATAACTGATACTAAATATTTTTCGATTTAAATGAATTTCAATAGGGTTCATCCTTAAATACTCATGCCAAGTTATGTCGAAATTGCTCAAGAATTGTGACTTGTAGAGTGTTTACAAGGCAAAAATCCAACACATTTTATAGAACAAGGGCAATTATTCCTATTAAATATATTTCGATATGTGCTATTTTCAAAAGGGTTCATTCTTTGGTGATATTAAACAATTTCAGCAAGTTTCGTCAAAATCGGTCAATAACTGTGCTTTGTAGAGTGTTTACAAGCTAAAAATTGAACGTGTTTTCAAAAACAAGGGCAATAACTGATATTAATTTTTTTTTCGATTTGACTGGTTTTCAATAGGCTTCATCCTTGGGTGATAACAAATACTCAGGCCAAGTTTCATTAAAATCCATTAAAAATTGTTCTCTCAAGTGTGTTTACAAGCTAAAATTGAACGCGTTTTCAAGAACAAGGGCAATAACTCATACTAAATGTTTTTCGATTTCGCTGATTTTCGATAGGGTTTATCCTTGAGTTATAACATACTCTCACACCAAGTTTCATCAAAATCGGTCAAGAATTGCACGTTGTAGAGTGTTTACGAGCCATTCAAGAACAAGGGCACAAACTCATACTAATTTTTTTCCGATTTCGCTGATTTTCAATAGGGTTCATCCTTGCGTGATCATAAACACTCATATTAAGTTTCATCTAAATCCGTCAAGAATTACACCGTGTAGAGTGTTTACGAGCAATTGTGGACGGACGGACGGACCGACGGGCGGACGGACGGACGGACGGACGGATGTGGGTGACGACAATATACGCCCCCCATTTCATGTGGGCGTATAAAAATGAACAAAATCCATCACTCCCTCCCTTCCCTACAGGGTGAAACATAAATACGGACGTAAAAAAAAGGTATAAAAGGAAGACCCCACCAGGTAAAAAACGAAGACCCTGTGAAAAATTCCGGCAAGGCATAGGAATATTCCATTGAAATTTTACTGGATGGTTAAGCATGTCAACACGCCAATTTCCCCAGAAAATGAGCAAAATCCACCACTCCCTCCCTTCCCTACAGGGTGTAACATAAATACGGACGTAAAAAAAAAAAGGTATAAAAGGAAGGCCCCACCAGGTAGAAAACGAAGACCCTGTGAAAAATTCCGACAAGGCATAGGAATATTCCATTGAAATTTTACTGGATGGTTAAGCATGTCAACACGCCAATTTCCCCAGAAAATGAGCAAAATTCATCACTCCCTCCCTTCCCTACAAGAAGAAACATAAATACGGACGTAAAAAAAAAAGGTATAAAAGGAAGACCCCACCAGGTAAAAAACGAAGACCCTGTGACAAAATCCAACAAGGCATAGGAATATTCCAATGAAATTTTACTCGAAGGTTAAGCATGTCAATACACCAGTTTCAATACGGACGTAAAAAAAAAGGTATAAAAGGAAGACCCCACCAGGTAAAAAACGAAGACCCTGTGACAAAATCCAACAAGGCATAGGAATATTCCAATGAAATTTTACTCGAAGGTTAAGCATGTCAATACACCAGTTTCCCCAGAAAATGAGGAAAATCCATCATATTACTCTTTGAAAGTATTTTGGCAACAAAAATATGGCGACTATGATTTCTACGGAGAATCTTTCGCCAAATAATAAATGTTTATCTTCTGTGATTTCTTCAGACACGTGTTCGAAGGTGGACGAGTCCGAAAATAGTATTTCTAGCATGGCCTCACAAAGTACTCCTAAATCTGGAAGGAAACGTAAATCTCGGAAATCAGATGTAAATCAAAGGTTAGATAGTTTAGAATCTAAAGTTGATAGTAAATTTGATCAAATACTCGACTTTATAAAATCTTCACAAAATAATCTGAAAAATCCAAATTTCGGAGTGTCTGAATCCGGGCATGAAACCGGTGGTGGTATAACCTCGCGGCAGCCCGCCAAAACTATAACAAATACAGAAAGACAGAAAACTGGTGATATAGTCACGCAGAGATCTGTAATTGACCCAGTCGACGATCACGGCCTACCAGAAGGAGTGCGTGAACCGTTGATAGGACTTGAACCAAATAGGAGACTATTCGAGATGGATGAAATCTCGTTGACTCCAGGCCAAAAAGAATACCAAGATTTCATGGAACTTTTATCTGATGAAGGTCATGCTGAGGATGACGACCCATCACATAGCCCTGCCAAAGTGGCGAAATCTACGGCCATCACCCGTGATGATTTTTGTAGATATCTACCTTGTCCTTCGAGTTCCAATGACGTGGAAAACGCAAACGGATCGCAAACCGATATCACACACGATACGCTTTCGAAACTATTTGGCAATAGTGACACGAAACAGACTGGATCTTTTGGTATTGTTCTCGATAAATCACAAATTGAGACACTGAACAGATCTTGGCGCACTGAAAATCCAGATCGCTTATCATCTTATAGAGATGAATATAAAAGCAACTTTCCAGTTCATTCTCAATCGGTCGATTACCTCAAGGTACCTAGTCTAGACGATTTGTGTGAAGCATTATTAAGAAGGAAGCATGGCCCAAAGGCAGTGAAGTCTTGGGGGAAAAGTCGCCATCTTTTTTCTCAACCGATGAAATCTGTCGAAACGCTAGCTTTTCAGGGACAGACGGCTTCTCGTTTTGGCATCGTAGCAATTGCTTACATGCAACAAGCTTTGGGACTCTCCTAACTAAAGTTACCTCCGATAATTTTGATAAGGAAAATACTATCCAATCTTTGAAAGATATTTTTGATATGTCTTCCAAAGCACTTGACCAAGTAGGTAGAACTGGGGCTTTTCATCACTTGGTTCGACGGAAAGCTGCTATATCAGACACTGGCTTATGTGATCTGAAGGATTTTAATTCCCAGTTAACATATTTTCCCATTACCACGGACGGTGTTTTTGGGAAAGCGTTAGAGGACAAACTAAAATCACGCAAAACTCAGAAGGAACAGCTCAAAGATCTGATACCAGATTTTTTAGGATAAGCGAGAATCCATCAAGAGGAAACCTTCCTTCTATTCTAGCAAGACGTCTGATCCTAATGAGAACGGGTTTAAGAAACCACGATTAGACGCACCACCAGATCGTTCTTTTCGTCCCTACAGTTTACAGCCTTCATCAACCAGAGGTTATCGGCAAGGAGCATACCAGGGTTCCAACCGAAGTACAGAGAAGTCTGGACAGGGGTTTAGGATCCCCAAAAAGCCTGATTACCAAAGGAAATGACTCAGTAATTGTGTCTCACCTCCCTGTCGGAGGTCGGTTGCAACATTTCCTACAAAGTTGGGAGACAATAACAGACGACCAGTGGGTATTATCTGTAGTCAAAGAAGGCTACAAACTGGAATTTCAGGAGACTCCTCCAGACACGGGAATTCGCGAGACGCGAATATCCTCGGGAAATCGGCATATTCTATTCGAAGAAATAGATTTACTCTTAGAAAAAGAAGCTATAGAAAGAGTTCCGATTCAGGAAACCCAGGAAGGTTTCTACAGCACCTTTTTCATAATTCCCAAAAAATCTGGGAAATTGAGACCTGCCATAAACCTAAGACCTCTCAATCAATTTTTAACGAAGAAACTTTTCAAAATGGATACATTATCCAAGGTAATAAATCTTGTGAAACCGGGCGATTGGGCAATAACACTGGATCTCACAGATGCCTACTTCCACATTCCAATATTCAGAAAGCACAGGAAATACCTCCGTTTTTGCATCCGAGGTCAGTGTTTTCAGTGGAAATTACTATGTTTCGGTCCAACGTCCGCCCCTCGGGTGTTCACGAAAGTCGTGTCAGTTGCTCTTCGTGCTCAAAACGTTCGACTGGTTGTGTACTTGGACGATTGGCTAATAGTTTGCCAATCGCACAATCAGCTTCTTCAAAATCGTCAAATATGTCTCACTCTCCTTCAGGATCTAGGGTTTGTCGTCAATCTAGAAAAATCAAAGTTTTGCCCAACGCAAAACCTAGTATTTCTGGGAAGCCAATTTTATCTGAGACAGGGTATCGTCTGTCCAACACAAGAAAGAATGGACGCGATCTTCCGGGCTATCAGAAATGTCTTGGAATATCCAAAAGCGTTGGTTTTCTTACGTGTGCTAGGACTGATAGCATCCTGCTTAGATCTCATTCCCAATGCCCGCCTTCGAATGAGACCAATTCAACTGCATCATCTATATTTTTGGCGACCAGCGTCCGATCCCATAGACAAAGCAATTCCTTGTACAGCTCAACTGAAATCCCATCTGCACTGGTGGTTACGCCCAGTAAACATGCAAAGGGGCAGAATGCTGTGCCATACAAGATCGTCGGTAACAATTACCACAGATGCCTCTCTAGAAGGCTATGGGGGTCACCTAGACAATCTGATATTTCAGGGAACATGGTCACCCATGGAACGCCGTCAGCATATCAACCTATTGGAACTGGAAGCTGTACGTTTGGCAATAGTTCATTTCATGCCATACATCAGGTCACGCCTGGTCATTATCAGATGCGACAATTCAACAGTCGTACAGTATATAAACAAACAGGGTGGGACTCGATCTCCTCGCCTGTGCTCCAAGACTTGGGACCTATGGAATTTGGCAATAGAGAACAATATATCACTACAGGCAGCACACATTGCGGGGAAATCGAATATTCTCGCCGATCAGCTGAGTCGCAGGGTGATTCATCCTACGGAATGGACACTGAACAACCAGGTAGTCCAAACTCTATTTCAGAGATGGTCTCGTCCTCTGGTGGATCTGTTCGCATCAGCGGACAACCGACAAACCCAGATCTTTTGCTCGTGGTACCCTCACCAAGAGGCTCTGGTATTAGACGCTCTAACTATGTCCTGGGAGAATCTGTACGGATATGCCTTCCCTCCGATAGGTCTGATAGCAAAAGTCCTTCAACACATGCGAAAATTCAAATGTCAATTGCTGTTGATTGCACCCAAATGGCCCCGGAGACATTGGTACACGGAACTTCTCCAACTGTCCATAGCAACCCCTCTGCAATTGCCGTTAGGGCGGGACCTTCTGAGTCAACCGAAGTCGATGATTTACCACCCGAATCCAGAGTCCCTGAATTTGACTGCATGGCTGTTATCGACGGACGTTTCGAAACAGAGGGATTTTCGGAATCAACTAGACGACTTCTTGCCGCATCATGGCGCAAGGGGACGCAGAAGGACTATGCTTGCAAATTCAACAGATTTGGTCGCTGGTGCAGTAGACGACAAATTAATCCGTATCGAGCATCTTTAAACGATGTGACCGACTTTCTATCATCATTATTTGATGATGGACTTCAATATCGAACAATAGCAGGTTATCGGTCAATGCTTAGTTCTGTCCTTCCCATGGAAGACAAATGTCCCGTAGGTCAACACCCTGTTGTATGTCGCCTTATCAAAGGGGTGTTTAATTCTAGACCCCCTAAGACCAAACTTGTTCCTGAATGGGACCTACCGACGGTACTAAGTTTCATCCAAGGTCGGCCATTTGAACCACTATCGAAAGCCTCCTTGAAATTATTGACATTAAAAACTGTCTTTTTGATATCTATTACTACTTTCAGAAGATGCAGTGATCTGCAATCAATTCGTATAGGTCCTGGCTCGATGTCAGTCAGGAAAGATGGCATTGTTTTTATTCGGCATGGTTTGTCCAAACAAGACAGACCCCAGCATTATGGAGGCGAAATCTTCGTCCCAGCCTTCACAGGTAATGATCTGTTAGATCCTAAGCGATGTCTTAATATGTACCTTGATAAAACTAAAACTTTTCGGGAACTTGGAAATGGGAATATAGAAACAGGCCTTTTCGTATCATTTGTCGCGCCTAATAAGCATGTAAACAGTCAAACAATTGCCCGTTGGATTGTAGAAGTAATTCAGATGGCATACAAATCTGAGCAGTCGGTTAAAGCGCATTCTACAAGAGCAATTGCCCCATCTTGGGCTCTATTTAAGGGAGCATCTTTAAAAGCTATTCTTGATGCGGCCGATTGGAGTCGTCAGTCTACATTTTTAAATTTATACCTTCGAGATGTACATAGTATAGGTGCTAAGGTTTTGGAATGATTAAATTTATCATTCCGGCGAGTTTCGAGGGGAAGTTCTATGAAATAGTGTATTAATCAGTATACTATATTTACAGATGTATGATTATGGTAAATGAAGATAATCAGTAATTATTGATAATTAATATTAACAGACGAACAGGAACCAAACAGTCGGTTATTTATTAATGTATAAAAATGAATAAATTTTGTTATTTATAATTAGTTGTTTTTCGATTCTTTACAGACTAAAGTGAAGTCCACACACCACCAATATGAAATATTGCTTTGGAATCTGTCGTTATCCAAATGTATTCTGACTGGTAAGTATAACGAATGAAATGAAATTGAAAAATTTGTTTTTTCAAGTTTCAATTTTATGAATGAGTTATACTTACCAGTCCTATTACCCACCCCCACCCCTAAGGGACTTCAAATTATAGAGGTGTGTACCGTGTGGTTTTCACGCCTGAGCAAACTGAAGGGGGTTCGCTTGACAAGGGAGGTAACACCTGAAGTGGTGTAGTCTTGATTGTCAAGACACTAGCGAGTTGAGAGAACATATAAGGGAGATATATCCAAATGTATTCTGACTGGTAAGTATAACTCATTCATAAAATTGAAACTTGAAAAAACAAATTTTTCAATTTCCCCAGAAAATGAGCAAAATCCATCACCCCCTCCCTTCCCTACAGGGTGAAACATAAATACGGACGTAAAAAAGAAGGTATAAAAGGAAGACCCCACCAGGTAAAAAACAAAATTGGCGTGTTGACATGCTTAACCATCCAGTAAAATTTCAATGGAATATTCCTATGCCTTGTCGGATTTTTTCACAGGGTCTTCGTTTTTTACTTGGTGGGGTCTTCCTTTCATACCTTCTTTTTTACGCCCGTATTTATGTTTCACCCTGTAGGGAAGGGAGGGGGTGATTGATTTTGCTCATTTTCTGGGGAAATTGGCGTATTGACATGCTTAACATTGAGTAAAATTTCTTTTTTCACAGGGTCTTCGTTTTTTATCTGCTGGGGTCTTCCTTTTATACCTTTTTTTTACGTCCGTATTTATGTTTCAACCTGTAGGGAAGGGAGGGGGTGATGGATTTTGCTCATTTTCTGGGGAAATTGGCGTATTGACATGCTTAACCTTCGAGTAAAATTTCAATGGAATATTCCTATGCCTTGTCGGATTTTTTCACAGGGTCTTCGTTTTTTACCTGGTGGGGTCTTCCTTTTATACCCTTTTTGTACGTCCGTATTTATGTTTCACCTTGTAGGGAAGGGAGGGGGTGATGGATTTTGCTCATTTTCTGGGGAAATTGGCGTATTGACATGCTTAACCTTCGAGTAAAATTTCAATGGAATATTCCTATGCCTTGTTGGATTTTTTCACAGGGTCTTCGTTTTTTACTTGGTGGGGTCTTCCTTTCATACCTTCTTTTTTACGTCCGTATTTATGTTACACCCTGTAGGGAAGGGAGGGAGTGATGGATTTTGCTCATTTTCTGGGGAAATTGGCGTGTTGACATGCTTAACCATCCAGTAAAATTTCAATGGAATATTCCTATGCCTTGTCGGAATTTTTCACAGGGTCTTCGTTTTTTACCTGGTGGGGTCTTCCTTTTATACCTTTTTTTTTACGTCCGTATTTATGTTTCTTCTTGTAGGGAAGGGAGGGAGTGAGGAATTTTGCTCATTTTCTGGGGAAATTGGCGTGTTGACATGCTTAACCATCCAGTAAATTTTCAATGGAATATTCCTATGCCTTGTCGGATTTTTTCACAGGGTCTTCGTTTTTTACTTGGTAGGGTCTTCCTTTTTTAGGTCTTCGTTTTTTACCTCGTGGGGTCTTCCTTTTTAGGTCTTAGGTCTTTGGGTCTTCGTTTTGTACACACCCTCTTTACTAGTTGGAAAGAGTTCTACACACTCCTCTGCAGAAAGGTCTAGCCAATGCCTTGACATGACTCCTCCCCAAGATTAAGGGCATCCTTCCCGAAAATATCAGACTCTTGTCTGTGGTAACATTCGCTTCTTTAGTTGAACTAGAAGGCCCAATTTCCTTCTCCAAAACAGGCATAGGCCTACAGTTTGGTCTATTTTCATCTGAATGATCATAATCTGAGGAAAAACAATTTATTTCGTTCTGTCCCGGTTGTAAAGATAATACATCATCATTATCCTCACTGGAGGAAATAATAGATCTGAAATTTCTGAATTTGGCCCTTTTTGCTGAAGCCTTATTTTGATAACTGTCAGATTTTCCCTCAATAGTTAGATCAAATCTTTGTGATTGTCCATTATAGGCCTACACTGATCAAATCTCTGATCATTTGTCTCTATTGTCAGCAATAGGTTCAACATGATCAAATCTTTGTGATTTGTCAATCGTACTCGTAGTAGGTTCAGCCCGGTCAAATCTTTGTGATTTCCGATGCTTCTCGACAGCCTCCTCATAAGTTGGGGCAATAAAAGATCGTCGATCAAAAACCTCCAGAAATTTATCTAATTTGGATTCTAAATTAGAAATCCGATCCCTTGTTCTCACCTTATTTGATGTTTTATTAGAAGCTTTGTGCTTCGTACAGTTCTGAGTTGCGTCCGACATAGTATTCTTACTTCCGGTTTCAGCAACCATTATCTTGAACAAGTTCCGAATTAGCTTCCGACTTGTCGTTTCTAATCGAGGAACTCTGAAAAGAGTCTTCCGAAGACATCTCTTTCCAAAAAAAATAACACTTGAGTAAAAAAGCTAACGTAAACACGTGCGAACTCACGCGCCGAGCAATGAAAACTGATTTGGTTACTATCAACATGTTAAGCGCATGCGCAGTAAGCATGTTTTTCTCTATTTCCGGTTAACTCTGAGTTGAACAGTAAGTAGGGAGAGTTTAATGCTATCATGAAGCAATGATATTCATATGTAATATATGTATATATTGCTTCATATGTAATATATGTCAGGTAACGTATTATGAAATAAAATTAAAGAAGCTGCAGAATAGCTGCAAAAAATTAAAAACTTTATGAAAATGAAGGTATTGTATTTAATGAAAATTGGCTAAATGAAAATGAACAGAATGATCCTAATGAAATTATAGATTCCGAAGAGGAATTTGTTCAAATATTGAAATTGATAAAAAATTCTGATTATGACTGGAGAGAAGATGAAGATGATAATAATGGGAGCACAAAAGATACACTTTTTACTGCTCCTGACTGAATTTAATGAATAAGACAAGATTTTATTCGTTTGCCCTAAACAAATGAGCAATGTCACTCTAAATGTCACTCTGGTAAGAAAAATTGAAATTATTTAGTGAATTTATAAAAAACTTCCATGACTTGATGATGACGCCATAGCCGTGAAGTCTTTCCCGCGATTTATAGCATCCCGCAGCAAGAGGCTCCGCGGTCCTTGTTATCAAAATGGCCGACAGCCAGTGACATGGCTCGTTTATATAGGCTTTGTTAATAGCTTCTTCATCATCACCATTAAATTCATGTCTAGACAAACTTCCCATTGATAATCTAGGTGAACTTTCTACTGCTTTAAGAATCGGTAAAATCATAGACATGTTTTAGTAATTGTTTTAATTTCATTGCTATAAATTGTCTGTGGCTATTGGCTTATGAAAATGGGCAACGACATACAGTGTGCAATAAGGGAAAGACACCGAAATCTTTAATGTGTAATGCTAGTAGCACATATTTCTTCCAAAAGACTATGAATTTGTTCATGTTATGGTATTTCCCTGAATCCTGTATGACTTAAGAGGAATCGGAGCTGAAGAAGGTATCTTGAACTGAGACTAAACACTGTACTTTCCTATTACTGGGTAACTATTTAAATCACTGAAACCCTGCATCTCATAGAATTCCTGAGTTTGGAGGTTATCAGTATCAGGTTAATCATCTGATGAAGGAGATTCATTTCTTTGAAAACATCTATCACATACTCTCTTTTTTTCTGAAAAGTTATAAATCAACATTAATCTCAGTTACTTCACTTCTCCCAAAACATAATGAAGGTTTCACATTATTGGAGAGTTATAATGTAGGACATAAAAAAAGGGAAATAGTTAACAAATAAAAATTCCAAATTGAAGAAAAATTCTAAAGAAACAGAATCAAGATACTGTTATTGATAACCTACTACTAGGTGTCATCATCCAATTGTTAGAACTATTAAAACAAAATATTTTACCACATAGTCTACACTGGTGCTAAAATGTGAAGCATAAGGAGTAGAGAAGTTACAAGTTACCAGTGTTTACTAAAAGGTGTCATATCTGTATAAAAAACTGATCTTAATTTAGTATGTTGACTTCTTCACAACACACTTATATGGGAAGCACATTGTGTTCCACTGTGAAATAATATGACACTATATTTCTATTCATAAAATCTTAAACCAACCTTTCTAACCTTTACAAGCTAAACTATTGGTAACAGTACTACTATCCATCCAGACTTCATTAGCTTGTTGTTTTTGTTCAAACATTAGTTTGTCTGTCCTTGCCACAATACATCTTTATCTCTATAATACAATATAGTATATAATGATATTCTGACCAGTAAGGATGGGAATTTTACCCAATGAAATTATCCTATCTTTTATACAAGAGTGTTTGCCAATATTATTCTAAGTTTTGTTCATGTGTTTATATTTACAAAACAAAACAATAAATGCAAAAAATGTTAACATGTCTAAAACTCCCAGGTATAGGGTTTACCTGCTAAAGGGAACCACTGTAAAATAGTTAATGGTTTCAGTTGTTTGATATAAAACTTTGACATTTGTTTTACAAACTTAAAATTTGAAAGCAAAAAGTATTAGACGTTTTCTCAAACACTCACATTATCATTTCAACTAATCGTTTTTTCATGGCTTCATTATGAGATATTATAATACCATCTTTTTCTTTTACAATTTTATATACAGCATCCAGTTCAACCTAAAATAATAATAAAATGGAATTCATGTTGTAATTGTCTGTGATTTATGACAGACTATGAAATGAAAAACAAGTTGACTCCTACTTTCCTACACCTAATCATACTTATAAACAAACATCAGTGTACCATGAATGAGGGTAATTTGCTTACTCTATCTTTTTCCATCTGTCTTTTACATTCAGAGAGCTCTCATTCTAAATCAAGCTTCACAGATTCTACATTTCTGTAGTTCTTCCCCTTGGCGTTCAAATTGCTGATACATCATGTCAATTAAAGATGTCCGTGAAATTGATTCTTGTGTTAACATGTAAAGTTGTTCTCCATTTTCATAAAGTTCCATTTTCAACTTATCTACTTCATCTTTTAAAGGAATAATAAGGTTTACTTCAATAATACAATTTTCTCGTACAATTCTTTAATATAAGCATACTACTAATACGCACTTCGTCCGACGAAGAATAAGTTGACAAAACAGAGACACCTTAATTTTTAGTGCTAAAACCGTTTATTCTAAGATAGTGTCTCTACGGTACTGAGGATTGTATGTAAACTATTTGTGTATTTAATTAATATGGTCTTTTGTTATCTGTAAAACAAAGCAGGTTTAATAAATAATCTCTGAACTGTCAGTGCATATTTACGAGAATCTGCGAGGTGCTTGCATTCGGTTTTTGCTCACGGGGCGACACCTCCACTATAATTTCAATGGGAAACGACACAAAGAACGCATCGAACGCGCCTCAAATCCCAACAAGATAGCCAAACAAGTGCAACACTATTCTGACAAATGTGCTGACAAACTTAAATTCCCAAAAATCGGGCATTGGACAAATACTTTTTTTTGTTTATGTCATCAAATAGAATAAAAGTTAGCTTGGTATGTCGGAAGAATACTTTTAATTAGATCATGATTGCTAATTATGATATAATTTTCAGGAAATCTGTTAGCTAATTATGTCGGTATACCGTATTACTTTGATCAATTGGCAAAGATTGTTTGAGTTCATTTCAAACACGATTTTGAGTTCAGTTAATACTATCTGATTAATCCAGATAACATTAATTATTCGGTTTTTTTTCGTAACCGTACGACAGACTGACTAGGCAGTCTTCGGTGTGGTTTTTCCGGGCGAATTTTATGAAAAGATTACGTCAATCAGAGGCGCGTTTTTAAAAAGGTTTCAATTAGCTAGGTGCGTGAATTTTCGCTCGTCTCTGACGCTTTTAGATGCGCTATATGGCGCGCAAGCGCGATCGCGCACCTTTTAAGTCAGTGACTGGACTACGACTCATCCCAGTCTGTGCATTTCGTTTATCTTTTTTGTAGACGACCAATACATGCACCCATTGTCATTGATAGCAGCTTCCTGAGGACACAAACGATAGGAAAAACTGTGTCTTTTAGCCACTTACCACCGGGTGCAATCCCAGACCAAAGTTTCAACAAAGCGGTTTTGCTTACTTCGAAGTCGGTCAGTATAAAATGTTTTTCACACACGACTTTATTTGGTGAGAAATGAAACGTAGCCACTGACTCAGTGACTGTCGAACCTGTACCGATGTTGTGGAGCACAGATATTGAAAATGCCATTTTAGACTTATCTGAAGAGGAACACAAACTTAAAATGGATATTCTCAGAACTGAAAACAATGCAAAAATGAAGGACATTGAACTTAAACATAAGATTGCTATAGCTAAACTCAATGAACTTACATGTAATTCTTATGAAAATCCACCCTCAAAGCAAAGTACTGAGAAATCAAGCAGGTCCTCAAAATCAACCTCTGTTGTTCAAGATACCAATGTGGATAAGTACCATTCTTACCTGGACATGCTGAACAATTACAGTGATTAGATATTCAATAAACAGATGTTCCTCTATATTTCATTTATATGTTGACTAATTTCAAAATGCTCATACATTTTTGAAACATTTTATTATTTTAAGTTCATTAATGACTCATAAGAATTATTATATAAAAAAGAATTGAAATTGAAAAGCAATTAAATTTGCAGTTACAGCTCTAGTTTAAGATATTTGATAGGTGTATCAAAACAAGCTCGAGTAAAAAAGAAATATATAAGAAATTTTGATAGTAGGTTAAGTTGGATCTTTAATTTATAAGAAAACATGGCCTATCAGGCATTGATTCGATTGAACCAAATTGAAAATCACAGAAGGATTTTACGACCCGAACATGTTATGAGAGATAGAATTAATCCTTTTGACTCTTTTGATGATGTAGAATTTCGGAAAAGGTATAGGTTTACAAAAGATGGGGTCTATTTCATACATAGTCTTATAGGTGAACAATTGAAACGCCAAACTAATCGTAAAAGGGCATTATCGTCTGAAATTCAAATATTCATTGCTCTTCGCTATTTTGCCTCCGGCACATTCCAGTTAAATGTGGGAGATTTGTGTACAGTATCTCAGCCACCTGTAAGCAAAGTTATTAAAAATGTCTCAAAATTATTGGCTGAATTGAGAGCAGATTTCATTCAATTTCCAGACAATAATGTAGACTTGAGAGTTTCAAAATCTCGATTTTTCGAAATTGACCAATTTCCTAATGTAGTTGGTGCCATCGATGGCACACACATCAAAATTTGCAACCCAGGAGGGGATGATGCAGCCAGATTCATAAATCGTAAAAATTTCTTTTCCATAAATTGTCAAATTATTTGTGATAGTAAAAATTCTTAACATTGTAGCACGATGGCCGGGTAGTGCTCATGATAGCCGTATATTTACAGAAAGTAATATCAAGCAGAAATTTGATAATAATGAAATTTCGGGAATAATTTTGGGAGATCAAGCATATCAGTGCTTACCCTACTTGATGACACCTTTACAAAACCCAATAACAGATGCAGAAAAACGGTATAATAAGAGTTATGCAAGGACAAGAGGTGTTATAGAGAGAATGTTTGGGATTTGGAAAAGACGTTTCCCAGTCCTTAGAATTGGTATAAATACAAAATTAGAAACCACATATTCAGTAATTATAGCTTTGGCAGTTTTACACAATATTTCTGTATATTTAAATGAGCCTGATCCAGAAGAGGATGATATTAATAATGATATGAATGATGATATGGTTTATGATAGAGCACAGGTTAGAAACATAGCAGGATTACTTCACAGAAGACAGTTAATAAATAATCATTTTTCTAATATCTGAATACTACTCTTTATATTGCCAACCTAAACTCAAACATTGTTCTTGGGGAGTTTTAGAAAACAAAAATCAAAATTAAATATTAAGTTTAAATAAACCATGTGAAATAATTATCCACATGGTTTATTTAAATTTAATTTTGATTTTTGTTTTCTAAAACTCCACAAGAAAAATGTTTGAGTTATTGTATTCATTGTCAAGATAACCAGTTTTTGAAATATTATTTTGTAAGGGAGAGTTACCCTTCCTTCATTTCTTTTTGTTAATTTTATTTACTTGAAAGAAAAGTTTGTAAGTTAAATTTTGTTTTATTTTTCCACAATTTTACCACAAATATGGGGTCTTAACAAAGGGGGGGGGGGGGGTACCTTTCACTTTATGCCAAGATTTCAGTTTCCTTATTAACGTATTTGCGACAGTGTGGGCATATTTCAACACATTGTCAAGTTGCATAAGCCTTGGACAAACATTGTTAAATTTTGGACAAATTTGTGATGATTCATGTGGCCTTAAAAGTGAAAAAAAAAACTAAAACAAATCTGCTTAAAAAACGTGCATCAAGTAAATTCTACCACTTAGAACAATTAATTCAAGTGTTCTACCAGAAATTGAATATCGCATTAAATAGCCTTAAAACCACTTTAGACTAGCCCCCTTGAGTGACTAAATTTTGGCCCATTTTAGACCTAGATTATCAACTAGTCAACGTTAAAGAATACCAAATTTTAGACAACAAATTTAAACACTGACTAAATTAGTCAATGATTTGGTTAAGTCACTGTTTAAAATTTAGTCTCCCTTCTGGAATATCATTTTTGGTGTTATTCCAGAAGGAGGATTAAAATCCAGTTTAGCTTAATTTTAGTTTATTTTAATCACTGATCAAAATTTAAACCTTCTTCAGGAATACCAGGTCTTAGTTAATCTCAGTTTAAATCGCAGTCTAACGTTAATCATCCTTCAAGAATATGGGCCTTAGAGGTGGCTGGTATTCGTTAATAGCTTACGTCTTTATTTCTCTACTTATTGTTAAGGCATCCCCGAGCTTGACATTCAGCCATTTTGATATTCTATCTACGACGTGACTTTCCTAACAAAGATGGCGGCCCCTAGCCCAGGTATTGGAATTTATTGACTTTAATTTGAGATATTAGATAAAATAAAATAGTAACAACAAAAAAACCTTTACAAAATGTCTATTTCATTCAAGCCTATCACCAATTTACAAAGCCTACTATCTCTTTTAACTTAAGAGATACTATCTCTTTAACTTAAGAGAAATTTACCTTTTGATACTGTCTCATTCCTTGATTTCACTTCCTTTAGTTCTTTTTTTTCAAAGCATCTTTTCTTTACTTGCTAATTGATGTTTTAAATTTAATAGTTGCTTTTTAGTTTCAAATTTTGCCTTCTCAATTTCTGATTTTTCACTTTCTAATTTCTTGAATTCAATCACTCTATCTTTTACATTTACTAAATCTTTTTCCATCTGTCGTTTACAATTACATAGGTCTTTATTTTCAGCTTGTAATTTTTTTAATTCTGTCTCATTTTCTGATAGTTTGGATTTCAGTTCAGTTTTCTTCTTATCTAGGCCTACTTCATCTTTTAAGAAAGATTTTTCTTTTGATACTGTCTCATTCCTTGATTTCACTTTTTTCAATGCATCACCATTTTCTTGTAATCCTGTTTTTACATTTTTCTTTACTTTCTAATTGCTGGTTTAAATTTGATAGTTGCTTTTCACTTTCAAATTTTTCTTTCTCAATTTCTGATTTTTTACTTTCCAGTTTGACTATTTCTTTGACTATTGTATCTGAGGAATAAAGTTTTGCTCCTATGTCTTGAATCTGTTTTGTTAGATTTGTATTTTTGTTACAACTTGCTTTCTGCAAATGTTCTTCACTTTTTTCCAAGATATTTCTAATTGAGATTTATCTACACAAAGTGCATTGTATTTTTCCTTCAAATCACTGAGATCTATTGTTAAGATGTATTGATTTTTGATTAAATCTGTATTTTGATGATTGCTCTTTTCTAGAGATTCTTCTAAACTAGATATTTTCTCATAAGATGATTTAAGTTGGTCTATATTTAAAGATATCTCATAACTATGTTGTTTTCAATGTTGATAACTCTTGCATTAATTCTTGTATTTTCTTATTTATTTCAGATATATATAAAGTTATATGTACTGATAGTGTTCAACATCAGTACCATATTTCAATGTTAGTGCTGCTAAATTTACAGTTGCCTTTACTGATAGTAAATTGTTTTCCGATTCAAGGATTCATATTCTTTTAGTAATTCATTATACCTGAAATAAAGAAAAGAATCCATCCATGGTTCTTGCCAATTCACTTAAACTATATGTTTTATTACCAAAAATATCAAAGATCCTTACATCGGAATCAGTAAAAACAGTAACATGTCAAATGGTAATACATTTTAATAGGTTCTGGTTTATCATTTTTTCTCAAATATCTTTACATATAAACCTAGTATTTGATACGACCTTTATTGATTTTTCAAAATCCATTTAAAAGTATGCTAACACTAAGCTAATCTTTGATCAAAAACTCACTGAAAATTACATCTTCTCGTCTAATGTAAAACCTCTATTTAAAAAATAATAAACTTGACCAAGATATCTCAAAGAATTATCACCCAGTTAGTAATTTGTGCTATCTCTCTAAACTTCTCGAAAAATGTGTCCTCCAGCAACTTAATAATCATATCTATTCAAACAATCTTGGAAACAATCTACAATCCGCTTACAAAAAGTATCACAGTACAGAAACAGCTATGCTTAAAATTACAAATGATATTTACAGTGAAATTGATAGTCAAAGATAGTTTGCCAGGCAAGGTAACATACGCCCACTTCAGCAAACAGAATATTCCATGTTTATTCATTTAATCAAGGGCAATAACTCATAAACCGACATCTAGAATCGCACCATTTTTCAACTTGTCCGAGATGTTATTAAGATGAATACACATACCAAGTTTCATTCCAATCGGATAAAAACTACAGCTTCTATTACGTACACAAGTAAATTTTAACGTTTATTCATTTAATCAAGGGCCATAACTCATAAACAGACATCTGGCGAGATATTATCAAGATGAATACACATACCAAGTTTCATTCATATCGGATGAAAACTATAGCTTCTATTGCATACACAAGTACATTTTAACGTTTTTTCATTTAAACAAGGGCCATAACTCATAAACCGACATCTGGAATCGTGCCATTTTCGAACTTGTCCGAGATATTATCAGGATGAATACACATACCAAGTTTCATTCAAATCCGATGAAAACTACAGCTTCTATTGCGTACACAAGTAAATTTCAACGTTTTTTTTATTTAATCAAGGGCCATAACTCATAAACCGACATCTGAAATCGTGCCATTTTCGAACTTGTCCGAGATATTATCAAGATGAATACACATATCAAGTTTCATTCAAATCGGATGAAAACTACAGCTTCTATTGCGTACACAAGTAAATTTTAACGTTTTTCCATCTAATCAAGGGCCATAACTCATAAACCGACATCTGGAATCGTGCCATTTT
>JAUJPP010000005.1:43349638-43381487 GCA_030562195.1 Nipponacmea schrenckii
CCTATTACTGGGTAACTATTTAAATCACTGAAACCCTGCATCTCATAGAATTCCTGAGTTTGGAGGTTATCAGTATCAGGTTAATCATCTGATGAAGGAGATTCATTTCTTTGAAAACATCTATCACATACTCTCTTTTTTTCTGAAAAGTTATAAATCAACATTAATCTCAGTTACTTCACTTCTCCCAAAACATAATGAAGGTTTCACATTATTGGAGAGTTATAATGTAGGACATTAAAAAAGGAAAATAGTTAACAAATAAAAATTCCAAATTGAAGAAAAATTCTAAAGAAACAGAATCAAGATACTGTAATTGATAAAGATTACCTACTACTAGGTGTCATCATCCAATTGTTAGAACTATTAAAACAAAATATTTTACCACATAGTCTACAATGGTGCTGAAATGTGAAGCATAAGGATTAGAGAAGTTACCAGTGTTTACTAAAAGGTGTCATATCTGTATAAAAAACTGATCTTAATTTAGTATGTTGACTTCTTCACAACACACTTATATGGGAAGCACATTGTGTTCCACTGTGAAATAATATGACACTATATTTCTATTCATAAAATCTTAAACCAACCTTTCTAACCTTTACAAGCTAAACTATTGGTAACAGTACTACTATCCATCCAGACTTCATTAGCTTGTTGTTTTTGTTCAAACATTAGTTTGTCTGTCCTTGCCACAATACATCTTTATCTCTATAATACAATATAGTATATAATGATATTCTGACCAGTAAGGATGGGAATTTTACCCAATATGAAATTATCCTATCTTTTATACAAGAGTGTTTGCCAATATTATTCTAAGTTTTGTTCATGTGTTTATATTTACAAAACAAAACAATAAATGCAAAAAATGTTAACATGTCTAAAACTCCCAGGTATAAGGTTTACCTGCTAAAGGGAACCACTGTAAAATAGTTAATGGTTTCAGATGTTTGATATAAAACTTTGACATTTGTTTTACAAACTTAAAATTTGAAAGCAAAAAGTATTAGACGTTTTCTCATACACTCACATTATCATTTCAACTAATCGTTTTTTCATGGCTTCATTATCTGACTTGAGAGATATTATAATATCATCTTTTTCTTTTACAATTTTATATACAGCATCCAGTTCAACCTAAAAATAATAATAAAATGGAACTAGAATTGCTTACAATTATGAACGTATTTCGAGAGCCTTAAAATATTATGTAGGCTAAATTTGCAATTACCTACATCTAGACAATATATTGAATATCATTTGACCTAGTTTTCAAAGTCATAAAATAATTAGGTCACACCTTCCGTAACGGTTAATGATGGCGAAAATATGAAAATTATCAATTTTTGCTGTATTTAAGTACACTTATCTCTATGAATTTTTTAAGTAAGCCAAATTAAAAAATATCTACTCGTAGACAATATATTGAATATTATTTGACCTAATTTTCAAGGTCATAGATTAAGTGGGTCACACCTTCCGTACCCGTTAAAGTGACCTAATTTTGAAAAAAATTGAAATTTAAATAATTCGAAAAAAAATACGAAATTTGAAAATCGGTCTCCAAGAAAAGGTAGATAATGATCCATTGTATCTATGTGCTAAATTTCATCAAAATCGGTCTATCAGTAGTGTCTGAATTTCGGATTTAAGAATTGTAACGAAAATTCAAAATGGCGGCCGATATGGCAGCTTGACCTAATTATTTAGGTCAAATCAATTACTATTGACAAGTTATTTATAAAACAGTTTTCACTTTTCACCTAGCAGTTATAGACCGGAAGTTACGTAATTACGTCATTTGAGGCTAAACCGGAAGTGGAATTTTTTTTTTCACATTTTTTCAAAAATTATAAACATATCGCCTATCAACTGGTAAAGTTTCAAAATTTTACCATTTATATTAAAGGAGAAATCACGGTCTGAAATTTTTGCCGATGACCCTTGAATATTGAATTGCAAATCGTGGGTAAAATATTTAACCTAATTGCATAAAACCTATAATTGTTAGTTGACAAATAAATTGAAGTTTTCAAATCTGAAAATCCGGTCAAAATCGAACTGAAAATAAACTTGCTAAAGCAAAAAAACCTGAACTTCCGGTTCTCACTTCCTGTCAGAGATAGAACTTCCGGTTTTGTTTTATTTGATAATAGAAATCATTCTAAGATCAACTGTAGATTTAGAATTTCTGCACCTTTTACCAGTTTGTCTGCAAACTCATCCAAGAATTACAAAAAAAAAAAAAAAAAAAACTAGAATTGCTTACAATTATGAACGTATTTCGAGAGCCTTAAAATATTTTGTAGGCTAAATTTGCAATGACCTACTTCTAGACAATATATTGAATATCATTTTACCTAGTTTTCAAAGTCATAAAATAATTAGGTCACACCTTCCGTAACGGTTAATAATGGCGAAAATATGAAAATTATCAATTATTGCTGTATTTAAGTACACTTATCTCTATGAATTTTTTAAGTAACCCAAAATTTAAAAAAAATATCTACTCGTAGACAATATATTGAATATTATTTGACCTAATTTTCAAGGTCATAGATTAAGTGGGTCACACCTTCCGTACCCGTTAAAGTGACCAAATTTTTGAAAAAATCGAAATTTAAATAATTCGAAAGAAAATACGAAATTTGAAAATCGGTCTCCAAAAAAAGGGTAGATAATGATCCATTGTATCTATGTGCTAAATTTCATCAAAATCGGTCTATCAGTAGTGTCTGAATTTCGGATTTAAGAATTGTAACGAAAATTAAAAATGGCGGCCGATATGGAAAGCTTGACCTAATTATTTAGGTCAAATCAATTACTATTGACAAGTTATTTAAAAAACAGTTTTCACTTTTCACCTAGCAGTTATAGACCGGAAGTTACGTAATTACGTCATTTGAGGCTAAACCGGAAGTGGAATTTTTTTTTCACATTTTTTCAAAAATTATAAACATATCGCTTATCAACGGGTAAAGTTTCAAAATTTTACCATTTATATTAAAGGAGAAATCACGGTCTGAAATTTTTGCCGATGACCCTTGAATATTAAATTGCAAATCGTGGGTAAAATATTTAACCTAATTGCATAAAACCTATAATTGTTAGTTGACAAATACATTGAAGTTTTCAAATCTGAAAATCCGGTCAAAATCGAACTGAAAATAAACTTGCTAAAGCAAAAAAACCTGAACTTCCGGTTCTCACTTCCTGTCAGAGATAGAACTTCCGGTTTTGTTTTATTTGATAATAGAAATCATTCTAAGATCAACTGTAGATTTAGAATTTCTGCACCTTTTACCAGTTTGTCTGCAAACTCATCCAAGAATTAAAAAAAAAAAAAAAAAATAAAATAATCCGAACGATTACAATACGTTTTCGCCAAAGTCGAAATACGTAAAAAATAAAATAATCCGAACGATTACAATACGTTTTCGCCAAAGTCGAAATACGTAATTAATATGTTGTACTTGTCAAATTTATGACAGACTATGAAATAAAAAACAAGTTGACTCCTACTTTCCTACACCTAATCATGCTTATAAACAAACATCAGTGCACCATGAATGAGGGTAATTCGCTTACTCTATCTTTTTCCATCTGTCTTTTACATTCAGAGAGCTCTCATTCTAAATCAAGCTTCACAGATTCTACATTTCTGTAGTTCTTCCCCTTGGCGTTCAAATTGCTGATACGGTACATCATTTCAATTAAAGATGTCCGTGAAATTGATTCTTGTGTTAACATTTAAAGTTGTTCTCCATTTTCATAAAGTTCCATTTTCAACTTATCTACTTCATCTTTTAAAGTAATAATAAGGTTTACTTCAATAATACAATTTTCTCGTACAATTCTTTAATATAAACATACTACTAATACGCACTTCGTCCGACGAAGAATAAGTTGACAAAACAGTGCTAAAACCGTTTATTCTAAGATAGTGTCTCTACGGTACTGAGGATTGTATGTAAACTATTTCTGTATTTAATTAATATGGTCTTTTGTTATCTGTAAAACAAAGCAGGTTTAATAAATAATCTCTGAACTGTCAGTGCATATTTACGAGAATCTGCGAGGTGCTTGCATTCGGTTTTTGCTCACGGGGCGACACCTCCACTATAATTTCAATGGGAAACGACACGAAGAACGCATCGAACGCGCCTCAAATCCCAACAAGACAGCCAAACAAGTGCAACACTATTCATAAAATGTGCTGACAAACTAAATTCCAAAAGTCGGGCATTGCACAAATACTTTTTTTGTTTATGTCATCAAATAGAATAAAAGTTAGCTTGGTATGTCGGAAGAATACTTTTAATTAGATCATGATTGCTAATTATGATATAATTTTCAGGAAATCTGTTAGCTAATTATGTCGGTATACCGTATTACTTTGATCAATTGGCAAAGATTGTTTGAGTTCATTTCAAACACGATTTTGAGTTCAGTTAATACTATCTGATTCTGATATCTGAATCCAGATAACATTAATTATTCGGATTTTTTTCGTAACCGTACGACAGTCTGACTAGGCAGTCTTCGGTGTGGTTTTTCCGGGCGAATTTTATGAAAAGATTACGTCAATCAGAGGCAGTGGCGGAGCCAGGTTTACGTCCCCGGGGGGGGGGGGGGGCGAGATTTCTGAGGTTGCCCGAATTTCGAACTTAGTTATGAGAGTTTTCTTCGAGAGAAACACTATTGTTATTGGCAGAGTATTTTCACTCTTTCTAGAACACATGATACTACCCCCTTAGGAGATCCATAAGTATTCAGTTTAATTTACGGGATGTACTGTTTTCACCCGATTTTGAATGAGATTTTCGGCTAATGGATATGTTATGTTTGTATGGATTTTATCATTTCGATTTTTTTTTTAAATTTCAATTATCATAGATATCAACTTTAGTCATACATAGCTTTTCTCCTTTTTTAATCGTTAAAAAACGTCTGAATGACTTTGTCGAAATCAACATCTTTGGCAAAATTCCTTTCTATATTTATCAAAGATAAATTTGAGAGCCTGTCTTCAGCCATTGTTGATCTCAGATAATTTTTATTAGTTTCAATCTACTAAAGCTTCTCTCACTGGCAGCACTGGATACAGGGATTGTCAAAAATATTTTATACAAAATCGTCAAATTGGGAAATGCAGTATCCATAGTATTTTGTATAATGAAGTGTAAAACATCTTTGACTTTTAGAAGTACCGATGAAGGGGTGTAAATATATCTTCTAAAACTATTTTAAAATGTCTAAATGCATCTATTAGTTCGGCAGTATTGACATCTTTACTATAAAACTTTCCAAGTTCAATCAATTTCGTTTCACTGTTTTTATCTGAGAAATATTTAGGATCTAAGGCAGAAAATTTATTAGCAATTTCAGTAAAATCTGAGAATCGTTCATTCATCTGAAATGTCAAAGTATCTACGATAACATAATAGGTATCTCGAAGAAATCTGGTACGACCATCACCAGCGGCGTCATCCCTTGCTCGTTCACCTGGCATTAACTTTACTTTTCGGTTTCGGGACTCTTTATACACCGGAGCGACTTCACACATTGAAAGCGATATCTCTTGCTTCAGTTTCAACATCATTGAAAACGTCGTCTGATCGTAATTCGACTAATTGCAATCGAGTGGACTGAACAAGTGAAGATGCAGTCAAAATATCAATATCGGACTCTTGTAAATAACATGAGAGTATATTTGTGCATGCTAATATCTTATCCCAAACAACTAATAATACAATAAATTCAAACTTAGTAATTGTTGCCAGAATACCATTACCATCAGCAAGTGCCTTCGGTGTTGTATTTCGTAATACACCACTAGCAATTTGTTCAAGAGCTTTCACGAGAGCTGGTATGCAGCTTATCACAGCTTTCACTGAGTCTTTGTGGCTATGCCAACGTGTGTCACAGTGCCTTTTCAATTTCAAAGTTGCTATATCCAGTAGCTTAATTTCGGAATCTAACAGTTTCAGTCTTGGAAGAGAACTTGTCATAAAATTGTAGAAAAGTTTAGCTTGTACACAAGACGAAGATGCCGAGTCACCTATTACAAGATTCAAGTTGTGGGCACAACAGTGAACATAAATTGCGGTAGGCTCTTCAATTTTGACTCGTCGTTGGAGCCCAGAAATATCACCTGACATAGTGGAAGCACCATCATATGCCTGACCTCTACATTCCGAAAATTTTAAAGAACATTTTTCGAGCATCTTATCTAATAAGTTCTTGAAATCTTCGGCACTTGCACCACCCAATTCGTCGAACATGATGAACCGCTCAACGATATCTCCCGACTTGGTAACGTAACGGAGCGAAAACGAGCATTGATCAATTCTACTGATATCTATAGTTGAATCTAGAATAATAGCATAATATCTAGCATAACGAACTTCAAATAGAATTCCCCGAAGAACTTCATTGGCAATGGATTCAATGATGTCATTCTGTATGTGATGACTTAAATAAGTTTCATTCCTTTTAGCATTTATCAGATGGTCGGCTAGAATTTGATCATATTTTGAAATGAATTTAACAAGTTCGAGAAAATTGCCCTCGTTACAATCTTGTTCTCTGTGACCCCTGAATGCAAGACCCTGTTTTCCCAGAAAAATTATCGCATCTACCAGACGCTTCATAACTTGTCGATTTCGTTCGATTTCGGCATTTTTGGCTTTCATCAAATTTTGATAGACTGTCTGGTCACTCCGCAATCGAAACTTTGTGACAATTAAAACTCTCATAGAACTTTTGTAAATTTCAGAATCCTCGTGACTTCGAATTTGCTCAATCCCTTTTTAAAATTAGAACATCCAGCATTTGGATCTGCGAATGTGCGTTCAAATGAAAATTTATTTTTTTCTGCAAAGAGCCAACAAGACAGACAGTACATTTTATGTGTTTCTGGAGAGTAACAAAGCCATTGTCTATTTGGGGTTTTGTTCTGTTTTCCCCTTGTCTTCTGATACCATTCCACATGAAAACGTCTCCCATCTTTGTCGATTTTGGAAAACATCGAAGTCATCATGAAATCCTGGTTGACAAGCACCTATTTCTATTATTGCTCGCACCAATGAATCAGTGATTTTGGAATCCTTGAAGAGCCAAGGATCTGATGGATATTTACATGTTAAATCAATTAATTTCTCAAAAACAGATGAACATTCTTGTGGACTTTCCGGAATTTCAGTTCCACTTATATCAGGTGTGTTGGAACATGTTGGTTTATCGCAACATTCACGGACTGTGCCTCCGGATACATTAGCTGATTGGGAAGAAGGGTCACAATCATCAATTAGATGTGTTTCCACTTCACTGTGCTCGCTACTAATTACTTCACTTACATTCTGATTACTTTCTGAAGATGTGCTAGTATGTGTTTTCCCCAAAAAACTACTTAATTGTGGCTGAGATTTATCAGTTATTTGTTGAACTGGTGTAAAAGTAATAGTATCCCCCAAGTGTAAGCGTTTTACGTGACTTTCTTTATAATCGGAATCAAGTTCCTTGCCGCATGCATCACATGCAACCCGTTGTCGATACAATCGTTTACGTGTAGAAGACATTGTTTTGATTTCTGTGTCAATTTGCTAAATTGCAACAGTGCAAGTTATAACCAGGCCAAACAATTCTTGACAAAAGACAAAAATATTTTTGAACAATTTTTAGTGCGTGTTTATCGATGATCGAAGGAAGATAGAACAGGTGTTATTCTAACGAAATTTCACTCTGAAATGATAACAGCTTGAGGACACGCAATGTTATGTGATTATAATGATAATTATGATCTTTTTTCCAAGGGAAGTAAGCTAGGGAACTCATGTGTTTTTAGATGAAACCTTATCAAACTTATTTATTTTACATTTTTTTATTGGTGGAATAATAGTTTAGAACTTTTTTTTACACAAAAAAAACCCAAAGTGATTAAAATGATCTATTTTCCAAGGGAAGTAAGCCAGGGGAAATCGTGTGTTGTTAGTTGAAACCTTATTAAACTTATTTATTTAACATTTTCTTATTGGTGGAATTTTTATTGATTTATTTGATTAATAAATGATCTATTTTCCAAGGGAAGTAAGCCAAGGAACTTGTTAACTTTTTAGGTGAAACCTTACCGAATTGTCTTAATTTAAGGCAATTCGGGCAAACCCATTTCCCTTTTTTTAACAAAAATTGTATGTCATACAATATTTATTGAAAAAATTGAAATATGTGCCCGAATTGTCTTTTTTTGGTTGTGTAAAAAGAGTTCTAAACTCTACTTTCGGGCTGCGATTTCAATTTTTTAAATATGTAAAAAATAAAACATAGCAATGACATTCGGGCAGTGATTTCGATCCTTAAATAATATGAATTATGAAATATTATTATAGGAGAATAAAATTGGGCTATCAATTTAAAAAAAATATAGTAATATAGGATATTCGGGCAAAGATATGATTTCATTTTTAAATTCCAAAAAAAAAAAAAAAAATTGGGCCGTTAAAATTTTTTTTTTTTAAATGCCTTGCCCGAAAAACTAGCCTTTGGGGCTGCGAGTGGGGGCGGCTGCCCCCCTGCCCCCCCTGTGGCTCCGCCACTGATCAGAGGCGCGTTTTTAAAATGGTTTCAATTAGCTAGGTGCGTGAATTTTCGCTCGTCTCTGACGATTTTAGATGTGCTATACGGCGCGCAAGCGCGATCGCGCACCTTTTAAGTCAGTGACTGGACTACGACTCATCTCAGTCTGTGCATTTCGTTTATCTTTTTTGTAGACGACCAATACATGCACCCATTGTCATTGATAGCAGCTTCCTGAGGACACAAACGGTAGGAAAAACTGTGTCTTTTAGCCACTTACCACCGGGTGCAATCCCAGACCAAAGTTTCAACAAAGCGGTTTTGCTTACTTCGAAGTCGGTCAGTAGAAAATGTTTTTCACACACGACTTTATTTGGTGAGAAATGAAACGTAGCCACTGACTCAGTGACTGTCGAACCTGTACCGATGTTGTGGAGCTCTTTGTAGATTCTTAGAGGTGGCTGGTATTCGTTAATAGCTTACGTCTTTATTTCTCTACTTATTGTTAAGGCATCCCCGAGCTTGACAATTTATGAGAGTTATGTTTTGTATATAGACCTATGTTATATAAATGTATTTTTTATTATGACAACAATTGTAACGATTCTCATTGTAAATGTATGTTCTATGGGCACCTGCCTTGAAACAATAAACTTATTATTATATAACTTAAGAGAAATTTACCTTTTGATACTGTCTCATTCCCTAATTTCACTTCCTTTAGTTCTTTTTTTTCAAAGCATCTTTTCTTTACTTGCTAATTGCTGTTTTAAATTTGATAGTTCCTTTTTAGTTTCAAATTTTGCCTTCTCAATTTCTGATTTTTCACTTTCTAATTTCTTGAATTCAATCACTCTATCTTTTACATTTACTAAATCTTTTTCCATCTGTCGTTTACAATTACATAGGTCTTTATTTTCAGCTTGTAATTTTTTAAATTCTGTCTCATTTTCTGATAGTTTGGATTTCAGTTCAGTTTTCTTCTTATCTAGGCCTACTTCATCTTTTAAGAAAGATTTTTCTTTTGATACTGTCTCATTCCTTGATTTCACTTCCTCTAGTTCTTTTTTCAATGCATCACCATTTTCTTGTAATCCTGTTTTTACATTTTTCTTTACTTTCTAATTGCTGGTTTAAATTTGATAGTTGCTTTTCACTTTCAAATTTTTCTTTCTCAATTTCTGATTTTTTACTTTCCAGTTTGACTATTTCTTTGACTATTGTATCTGAGGAATAAAGTTTTGCTCCTATGTCTTGAATCTGTTTTGTTAGATTTGTATTTTTGTTACAACTTGCTTTCTGCAAATGTTCTTCACTTTTTTCAAAGATATTTCTAATTGAGATTTATCTACACAAAGTGCATTGTATTTTTCCTTCAAATCACTGAGATCTATTGTTAAGATGTATTGATTTTTGATTAAATCTGTATTTTGATGATTGCTCTTTTCCAGAGATTCTTCTAAACTAGATATTTTCTCATTAGATGATTTAAGTTGGTCTATATTTAAAGATATCTCATAACTATGTTGTTTTCAATGTTTGATAACTCTTGCATTAATTTTTGTATTTTCTTATTTATTTCAGATATATATAAAGTTATATGTACTGATAGTGTTCAACATCAGTACCATATTTCAATGTTAGTGCTGCTACATTTACAGTTGCCTTTACTGATAGTAAATTGTTTTCCAATTCAAGGATTCATATTGTTTTAGTAATTCATTATACCTGAAATAAAGAAAAGAATCCATCCATGTTTCTTGCCAATTCACTTAAACTATATGTTTTATTACCAAAAATATCAAAGATCCTTACATCTGAATCAGTAAAAACAGAAACATGTCAAATGGTAATACATTTTAATAGGTTCTCTCAAATATCTTTACATATAAACCTAGTATTTGATACGACCTTTATTGATTTTTCAACATCCATTTAAAAGTATGCTAACACTAAGCTAATCTTTGATCAAAAACTCACTGAAAATTACATCTTCTCGTCTATCTTTTCTCTGCGAAATTATTTCTCAAAGATCTCTAAGACCTCCTACCTTTTCCTGAGTTATTTTCAATTTTAACATTTACTAAAGTATGAATTTAGAATGAGAACCATACTTATCCACATAAATAGATGGAGAATCTTATGAGAGCCTGTCAGAAAAAAATAATTATTACACATAAAGAAGACAAGATAACTTTTAACCAAATCAGGATATTTTTCTTGAATAGTTTCTACTACTACTTCCTTCTGTGTTTCCCACACTGACTGGTCTGGTAATAATTTCTTTTTTTTTTCAAAGATTGTACATTTAATTCTGGCATTGTTTTTTCAGAAATTGTTAAATTTTTATGTAATATGTTAACTTCTGGTTGTGTCCAATGTCTCAAATACAATAATAAATATTATGGACTTGACAACGTGATAAGTTGTCATTACCCTTTTCACGAAAGTTCTTACATGAATACACCATCAATCGAATGAATTCACCTGTATTTTCAAAGGGGCCCAGGCTTGATTTTTAGAGGTCGTTTTGGCCTTTGTTACATTTAAACAGTCCTCAGAAATAAATACAAAACAAAACAATCAATGCAAAAAATGTTAACATGTCTAAAACTCCCAGGTATAAGGTTTACCTGCTAAAGGGAACCACTGTAAAATAGTTAATGGTTTCAGATGTTTGATATAAAACTTTGACATTTGTTTTACAAACTTAAAATTGGAGAGCAAAAAGAATGAGACATTTTCTCATACACTCACTTTATCATTTCAACTAATCGTTTTTTCATGGCTTCATTATCTGACTTAAGAGATATTATAATACCATCTTTTTCTTTTACAATTTTATATACAGCATCCAGTTCAACCTAAAAATAATAATAAAATGGAATTAATATGTTGTACTTGTCCAATTTATGACAGACTATGAAATAAAAAACAAGTTGACTCCTACTTTCCTACACCTAATCATGCTTATAAACAAACATCAGTGTACCATGAATGAGGGTAATTCACTTACTCTATCTTTTTCCATCTGTCTTTTACATTCAGAGAGCTCTTTTTCTAAATCAAGCTTCACAGATTCTACATTTTTGTAGTTCATGCCCTTGGCTACTGTAAAACCTCTATTTAAAAAATAATAAACTTGACCAAGATATCTCAAAGAATTATCGCCCAGTTAGTAATTTGTGCTATCTCTCTAAACTTCTCGAAAAATGTGTCCTCCAGCAACATAATAATCATATCTATTCAAACAATCTTGGAAACAATCTACAATCCGCTTACAAAAAGTATCACAGTACAGAAACATATATGCTTAAAATTACAAATGATATTTACAGAGAAATTGATAGTCAAAGGTAGTTTGCCAGGCAAGGTAACATACGCCCACTTCAGCAAACAGAATATTCCATGTTTTTTCATTTAATCAAGGGCAATAACTCATAAACCGACATCTAGAATCGCACCATTTTTTAACTTGTCCGAGATGTTTTTAAGATGAATACACATACCCAGTTTCATTCCAATCGGATAAAAACTACAGCTTCTATTACGTACACAAGTAAATTTTAACGTTTATTCATTTAATCAAGAGCCATAACTCATAAACAGACATCTGGCGAGATATTATCAAGATGAATACACATACCAAGTTTCATTCATATCGGATGTAAACTATAGCTTCTATTGCATACACAAGTACATTTTAACGTTTTTCATTTAAACAAGGGCCATAACTCATAAACCGACATCTGGAATCGTACCATTTTCGAACTTGTCCGAGATATTATCAGGATGAATACACATACCAAGTTTCATTCAAATCCGATGAAAACTACAGCTTCTATTGCGTACACAAGTAAATTTCAACGTTTTTTCATTTAATCAAGGTCAATAACTCATAAACCGACATCTAGAATCGCACCATTTTTTAACTTGTCCGAGATGTTTTTAAGATGAATACACATACCCAGTTTCATTCCAATCGGATAAAAACTACAGCTTCTATTACGTACACAAGTAAATTTTAACGTTTATTCATTTAATCAAGAGCCATAACTCATAAACAGACATCTGGCGAGATATTATCAAGATGAATACACATACCAAGTTTCATTCATATCGGATGTAAACTATAGCTTCTATTGCATACACAAGTACATTTTAACGTTTTTCATTTAAACAAGGGCCATAACTCATAAACCGACATCTGGAATCGTGCCATTTTCGAACTTGTCCGAGATATTATCAGGATGAATACACATACCAAGTTTCATTCAAATCCGATGAAAACTACAGCTTCTATTGCGTACACAAGTAAATTTCAACGTTTTTTCATTTAATCAAGGTCCATAACTCATAAAACGACATCTGGAATCGTGCCATTTTCGAACTTGTCCGAGATATTATCAAGATGAATACACATATCAAGTTTCATTCAAATCGGATGAAAACTACAGCTTCTATTGCGTACACAAGTAAATTTTAACGTTTTTCCATCTAATCAAGGGCCATAACTCATAAACCGACATCTGGAATCGTGCCATTTTCGAACTTGTCCGAGATATTATCAAGATGAATTCACATACCAAGTTTCATTCAAATTGGATAAGAACTACAGCTTCTATTGCGTACACAAGTAAATTTTAACGTTTTTTCATTTAATCAAGGGCCATAACTCATAAACCGACATCTGGAATTGTGCCATTTTCGAACTTGTCCGAGATATTATCAAGATGAATACACATACCAAGTTTCATTCGAATTGGATAAAAACTACAGCTTCTATTGCGTACATAAGTAAATTTGAACGTTTTTTCATTCAATCAAGTGCAATAACTCATAAACCGACATATGGAATAGTGCCATTTTCGAACTTGTCCGAGATATTATCAAGATGAATGCACATACCAAGTTTCATTCAAATCGGATAAGAACGCCTGTATCGCGTACACAAGTAATTGTTGACGGACGGACGGACGGACCGACGGACGGACAGGGGTGATGGCAATATACGTCCACATTTTCATGTGGGCGTATAAAAATGTATTATGCTAATACTGCTTGACCTCTCTGCCCCCTTTGATACTCTAGATACCAACGACTTACTGGAAACCCTTTGGGAAGAAATCGGTCTGAGAGGCGCCGTCTTTAACTGGTTTAAATCATACCTCACATCCAGAACACAATCAGTGTGTATTAAAGATGCCAGATCCAGAAGTCAAACTATGATTTGTGGCGTACCACAAGTGCTAGGTCCTATATTATTCATAATTTTTACTAAACAATAACTAGAATAGCTGCATCCTTTGGTTTAAGCATTCACCTCTTTGCTGATAATACGCAACTTTACATGAGCTTCAATCAACTTCTAAACAGACTACTATAGAAAACATAGAAAATTGTCTTGATGTTATGCACAAGTGGATGACTCAACATTTTTATACGCCCACATGAAAATGTGGACGTATATTGCCATCACCCCTGTCCGTCCGTCGGTCCGTCCACATTTGTTGTTTCCACGATAGAGGCTACAGTTTTCATCCGATCTTAATGAAACTTGGTATACATGTATATATTGATGATATCTCGGTCAAGTTCGAAAATGGAAATTATCGCATGAATGGTTTTTGAGTTATTGACCTTGACTTAGCAAAATCTTGTCAAAATTTTAGTTTCGATGCAATAAATCCTCCAATTTTCAGAGGATGATGATGAAACTTGATGTGAGCATTGGAATTGATTAGGCCTCAGTCAAGTTTGAATTTGACACTTTTTCAATGAATTGTTTTAAGTTATTGCCCTTGACTTAGTAAAATTGCGTCAAAATTCTATTGTGGTTGCAATAAGAAGCTTTAATTTTCAAAGGATTTTGATGGAACTTGGTGTGAGCATCAGAATTGATAAAACGTTAGTCAAGTTTGAATTTCTGACTTTTTTTAACAAATGGTTTTTGGGTTATTGCCCTTGACTTAGTAAAATTGCTTCAAAATATTTGTGGGTGCAAAATAAGCTACAATTTTTTAATAGATTTGATGAAACTTGGTATGAGTAATGAAATTTTCCATGAACAGTTTTTGAGTTTTTGCCCTTAAATTCAATATTAATTCAGTGAATGTTTTTTTGAGTTATTTCTCTATTTATTTTTCAAATTCAATGCTGCCAGTGGGCGTTTGTTACCTTGCCCGGCAAGCTATCTTTGCCCTTGACTTCAATATTCATTTAGTGAATGTTTTTGAGTCGTTGCTCAATTTATTTTTCAAATTCAATGCTGCCAGTGGGCGTATGTTACCTTGCCTGGCAAGCTATCTTTATTCAATCTTTCTTATTGCTATTTCTTAATTCTAAATACTACATGTATCTATTAATTTGTACGCTAAATTCAATATTTGTAGTTTAATATTGACATTTGTTTACAAAAATCATAATTTGCATCAAAAACGGTAAACATTCTATTTTCTAATTAATGAATTAAATAATTGGTAGAATTCTTGCCAAAATATCGTCTAATACAATTTACAAATACAAATCTAACTCGACATATCTTCTTCATCCTTAAATTGCCTGGGTGAATACCATCCTTGTACAGTTAATAGCTTGACGTCAAAGGACGAATCTGGCTTTATCAGTCTTGTATCTCGTGACAATTCATTAGTCAGGGATATAGGCTAGCTGACAAATATCAGCAGATTGTTCAAGTACCCTTACCTCTCCATATATCTGTGGAACCAGAAGAGGTACCATAAAGATCCATCAATTTTCGAAGACCAAGACCGCCAACTGGTAGCTAAAATTTCTGAACTGGACACAATCCTCAGATCTATAAATAATTACATTGGAAGTCATTCTCATTATTTCTACGTGGATCTTTACAGGGTGTCTAGCCTAAAGCGTGCAGAAAAAGCAGTACCAGTGCAGAATCTGCTCAACCAACAACTCGCCGGTATTACAGCTATTAACTGTACAAGGATGGTATTCACCCAGGCAAATTAATTGGTAAAGTTTGGATGAAGAAGATCGCAGATCAGGCTACCAAAGACTGCTGGATCTAGATTTTTGTTACCACTCGTAGCGTGTTTGAAATTGCAATCATACTGTGAGGGCGTTCTTCGCTGGTGTGTTTGTTATTACTTTCACTCCTGCATTGGTCAATGAAGTGAAAATCCAAATTGCTGATAAATATATCAACAAATACTGAGACTGGATATTTATAAGCCCCTAGCAGGATTTTGAAAATAGCAATTTGATTGAACAACTCCTGTTTTGGTTACTATCTTGTTTATCCTGAATTAGACCAAAAAGCATCAAGGCTATCAACTGAGGAAAGAGATACAGAGCATTAAATTGACCACATCACCTAAAACCTCCGTGCTGTATGGGGAAGTATGGCGACAGGAAGTGACTACAGCCATTTGAGTGAATGTATGGGAACAATGGGAATTCCTAGCATGTCTACACATACTTTTTCGTCCACAGAACATGAAATTGGGAAATGGTGGTATGTTCTTATTTGGAAATCTTATTACTTTTGTATTGCCGTAAATTCAGATTTTTTGCTAGGAATTAATATGGAGAACGTAATATCTCTTTCAAAACGTGAAACCACTACATTATCTTATTGGACTGACTGGTGCCAATACACACCACCATACTATAAAAAAAAGTAATACAGAAAAAAATGGCCGCTTTTCTTTACTGAATTTAGAAGGCCTTTTATTAAAATATCATTTATTTTTTCCAAATGTCACGATTGGAGTGCTGTAGTTTACATATCAGAGCTTGTGTTGACATAAGAAATAGTTATTTTAATGGACATTTTACAGGTGAATTTCTGTTGTTAGTGAATGTCTCAATTTTTTCAAATAAATAGTAATTACATCCTTCAAAAACAAGTTTTATTTAGGTGATTAAACAAAATAGGACATCCATATAACACAAAATATGAAATGATAAAGGTCTAATTAAAAAGTTGACTTCAAACATTTTCAATATATTTTGCAATGTTCCGAAGCACCTTAATGTACATATGAGAATACATACTGGAGAGAAACCTTACGAATGTGATGTTTGTAAAAAGTGTTTTAGTGGTAAAGTGGTTTTCAAGTTTCAAAGAATGTACTGTTCACGTGAGAACACATAATAGAAAGAAATCCTACCATTGTGAAGTTTGTCAAAAGTGTTTTTATACTTCCAAAGAGTGTACTGTCCACATGAGAACACATACTGGAGAGAGACCTTATCAATGTGAAGTATGTGAAAAGAGTTTTACTACTAAAGGTTCACTTGTTGTACATATGAGAAGACATACTGGTAAGAGACCTTACCAATGTGATGTTTGTCCAAAGAGTTTTTTTACTGCCAAATATCGTACTGTTCACATGAGAACACATACTGGAGAGAAACCTTACAAATGTGACGTCTGTAAAAAGTGTTTTAACACTCAATCATTACTTGCTGTACAAATGAGAGTACATACTGGAGAGAAACCTTACCAATGTAAAGTTTGTGGAAAGTGTTTTAATCAAGCAAACAGTCTGTAAGACATATAGAAACATTAAAAACACAATATATATATATGGATACTTCTTTTAGGTTTATTTCATACTATGTTTCGATATACATATAGGTTAAGTCAGTTAAGTTATCAGTTGATATTATCAACAACTATACAGCACAAGATATATAGGTAAATCAATGAAACCATGAAAAGGATATATCTATAACGATTATGATTAAAGATAAGCATATATTAACAAAGATATTTTGGGAATGATGTTGTTTCTTTTATTGTTCTGCTTCATGCTGCAGGAAAAAATTCAAGAAAATAACTTTACTGATATTACGGATTCAACAGTATCTTTTTGAAAATGTCTTGTTTATGACTTAATAGACAATTACATGGAATTTTATTAATACTTCATATGTGATGTATTTCGTCATTATTTATAATGAGCATTTGGGAATTAGGGACTTGAAAGGTTTACCTTTTGACGAAAAACTTCATATTTCCTATCTTAATTAGAACTATACTAGTGTCTTTCTACGAGTAGCTTATGAACAATACAATTCTTAGCAGATGATACAGATTAGTTACATAACAACTTTTTATTCAGTATAATTTACAGTATTTTTCTTTCTACTTTTTACACAAATCCAGTTTATGCATATTATTTTATATATTAATTAAAAGATGTGAATTTACACATTAAAATTGTCAATGTATACTTTTACTTTTCGTTTGAAATTTTGCCCTAAGTTAATAAGAAGTTGCATATGAGTCTGCATCTAAAAATCAAAAAATTTCAGATATTTATATCTCAGAAAGTTTAATGTGGACAAATTAAATAAAGTCATAGTTAGAAAACACATTAAAATGAAACCAAACTTGATGTTGTATGTGATATAATACATGTACTTAAAACTTGAAGCAATAAAAGAAATATTGAAATTTGCTTTTTTACACCTGCATTATAATGTGGTTGTAAATCGTGAACATGAGACTACAGTTTTCATCTGAAGTGAATGAAATTTGGTCAGATTAATTATATTGATAAGATCTTGGACAATATTGAAAAAACTAAAATGTTATGTTTGGTAAAGGGAGACAATCCAAAAATCTAAGCTTTCAATATGATATAGGACTCAGACCACAAAAACATTTTATGCTAATAATATATATTGATGTCAAAGTGAAAATGATTACCCTCTGGGCCCGTTTGATAACTAGCAAGGAAACTAAATTAAGTTATATCATGTACAAATTATTACTCCATTGTTTTACTTACAATTCAGTAAAATCAATGGCTTATTTTCATTAAAAATATACCTGATAAGTGTAGATTGTCTTACATTTGGATAGATCATTATTTTATTAATATTCCCTGGCTCAAATATACAGTTCAACACACATTGACTAACCAATTCTGTCAAAAATGGCATAGTGATATATATAACTCTCACTTTTAAACATAAAATAGAACTAGAACCATTCTTATTGAAATAAAATGACAGAAATAAGATAATTTTGTGTAAATTCTGGACATCCAATATGTCACTCCCATAGAAACAGGAAGATGGTTTGAAATTGAACGCGAAGAACGATATGTCCCTTATGTAATAGAAAAGATGTTGGAGACGAATACCTTTATATTTTCGTGTGTCCATACTTTGAACATATTAGATCCCTTTATATCCCAACTCTATATAAATATTTTAACAGTATCCCTTTCTCCAACCTATGTAACACCATACATTGTAGCAAACTTAATAAATTATGTAATTTGATAAATATTACTGTCTAACACCTTCGATCCGCTCCGTCAATCTAATTGTTATAATATAATCTACATATTTTGTTCAATGATATTTTATATTTATATAATTCAATATATATTGCTTTTATTTATGAAACCAAAATTCATATTATCTCCATTTTCTAATTCACATTTATATTATTTATATATTGAATTGTTTATCCCTATTATCTTTGTGTATGTTGTTTCATTGATATTCTGTATTTCTAGTAATAGCATATCTTATGCTGTAAAAGAATAAAGTTCTGTTCTGAATTCGTATTAATTGAAGTGAACAGATGAATACGACACTTGCTAATTAATCACTAATTTAATTAATTATGTTTTTATTGATTACCATTGCTACGGGTAAACCGGCAACCCCTCCAAACCGACTTGTATCACGGTTCCGACAGCCTGCCGGTTTAGAGGGGTTTCACTGTAAATTTTGTTGGTCCATTGAAGTCCCTTTATTGAATGTATTGTACACAAATTTGTGTTAAGACGATGCGCAACGATGTGCTCTTTCGTTCGATATGCGGAAATCATATCTTTGAACCAGGTAAAAGCCCTTCTAAGCTACCCCTATTTTGACTTTGAAATTTAAAGTGTAACTACAAGGGTTAATCCTAGGTCTTCCAGTACCACCCCTCACTTAACTGGTATTCCTGAAACGAAATTTAATACTGCACCATAAAACTTGACACGGACTCTCTCGCGTCTAGTTCTGGATTCTGAAGATTTTTAAACTGTTTAAGTGTATCAGGGACACCGAATTTCAGAATTATTTGATCATACATGTTTGTATTTATGGAAGTGGGATGGAATATGTTGGAAAACAAACTTGTAGACAAGCCAAGCGTGACCTGACAAATGCTAGTCGTCAAAAATAATACTATCATAACTAAGGTTGGCAATATGATACTTATAATGATCTATCACATTTTAATAAACGGATACTGTTCTGAATTTTAAAATATGTTATTGTATTAGGAAAACATAGACCCACGCAATTTTTTGGTCTGATGTCTGATTCTCTGCATGCATGACTACTTATAATATAATATTCGTTTTTCTCTGATCACAGATGAGTTTGATTTGTATTCTGGAAAATGGTGTAGTTAGGATGGATAATTGCCGATCACATGTGTATCTACATATATATTGAATGTTACTTTAAGTTTTTAACATATTCATGGTATTCTTCCCGAATTTGATCTTCGGAAACTGTATTGTATGGACCACTCATTACAACAGAAAGCAATTCTGGTAATTTTGTGAACATATCTCTTGTTAAAGCTAAGCCTGATTGCATAAACGACAGACTGGAGTCGACACGATCTATGGTTCTATCAAGGTAGTTGTTCCCTATCTTCCCAGTCAATCTTCCCATTTCCTCGAGAGCAAACTATAACTCTCTCATATTCACGACGTCAGTTGTAGACATCGACGCATTCATCGTCTTGAAATAGGTTTCAAAGCAGATTGGTAACTCTGAATGTATCATCTCACTTCTGCCAACTGACGTCATCAAGAAGATTCTAGACACGATTGGTAACTCGAAATAAACCCCAAGTTTATTTCTGTTGACTAAAAAACCAACTATGAAAGGCAAACGTTTAAAAAGCCTTTTGACTGTTTGAAGACGTTTATCCAATATGGCAGTCAGTTCTTCACTTCTGATTTTGGTATCTTCTATGGCTTTCAATATAAAAAATCCAGTCAGGCGAATTGCTTCACCTTGTCTTTGACGTTCCATGATGACTTCCATATCAGTAAGGTTCGACTTGGACATCGGTACTACGTTCTGTTGAGGTATCCCAAATTCTGAAACTTTCTTAAGGGGGCACATTTTCAGCACTGAACACCACTTCTAGAATCAGACATAGAAACACCAAAACATACATCTTTGGTATACTGGTGCTACTAGGTCGAACGTCACAGAAGAAATCCGCCTTCTAACAATGCTTTTGAGTTCGGTACATTATATACCGTAATCTAAAAAAGATAAGAGTGGAAACATTATCACAATAAAATTTGAATAGTGTAACTGATAAATTCTCTCAAATTCAATATCTGATAGTCGATATTTTTTAAAGATTTCCATGTACGATAAATTGATCATCTTTCTCATTTGGAATTCCATAATTAACCTTGTAAAATAGATAAGCCTTTTGAAATAAAAGAAAATAAATTTGTGGGCGTATATAAAAAGTATCACACTCTAACTCAATGCTGCCAGTGGGCGTACTTTACCTGGTATGTTATTTTAGTAAGCTAGATGAAAACGCTGTGGTCTAACAAAACTTGTTTTAAACCACCAGATAAAAAACGGACATTATTTACAGAACAATTGGTTCAAAGAACATGGGTTTATAAAAAAATCACCAATTCAATGAAAATTAACACAAAATCCCACACATTAAAGCTTTGCTGGAGATGAATAGCGTAAACGCCTTTCAATCCGACATAGAGCACTTAAAACATCATTTGTATCGACTTGTCCCGCTATTTTTTCATGATTTGATCCCGATGCCTGATGTTCAAATTTCTTCTGAAGGTCATCTTCTTCAGTGTCTATGAAATTGGCCTTTTCTTGTCCATCAACAGTTTCTGCTTCCGATGGTGCATTAACCACTGCATGTAATTTGTCTTTTGGTGTCTCAGACGCTTTTTTGGCTTTCGGCTTTTTATAATACTGTCTTTTATTAGGAAGAAAATGTAACAAATGTCGCTCACAAAAGGGCATGTCATTCTTTTCCATGTACATAGGATTCCTTTTTCGTTTATTTATAGACCGTTCTGTTAGTCCGTTGTTAAGACCATGTACAAATCCAACAGTTGGTAAACTAAAGCGTATTCGAGATAGTTCTCTACGAATTTTGAAAGCTTCTTTATCGTGTATCACTTTCAAATCATGTTAATGTTTATTGAGGACCTTTTCTTGCATCATTAACCGTTTCTCTAGTAACTTATTTAAAACTCGAGTGCGCTCCTGAATCTCAGCATCATGACGATTGTGGATATCGGGCACCAAGGCATTGTTTATTGGCGGTGGGTTCGTGTTGGATTCGAAATCCAGATTAAGATTCATTGTTGGTTAAAAATTTAAGGTTTACACAAATATAAAATCATTTAAGTTAAGATTACAATACACTACCGCCAAACTCATACAAGATGTAGAATTTCTAAGACTGGATTCACTTTAACTTTAAATCCTAGAACTTAATTCAGCGTACTTATTGTTCGATTTTTGTTCTTAAGGGGGTTGACAACCTTATCGTTCGAGGTGTATTTCAATCAAGAAACGTATTAAGTTTATAACCATTCTATTTGGCATTAAAAGAAACTCATCTAGTAAAAATTTTAGCTCAATCGCTTCAGTAGTTCGTCTGATATCCGTCCGTGAAGATAATCTATTTATAGAACAAAACGGGGTATTCCTCTATGTAGGCGTACAAATTACGTTGTCAGTTGACATTTGTGATTACAACGTCGGCACGCGAAGTAAGAGTTTGTGTATCGGGGGAATCCAGAAGTCACGTGATGTCCCATAAATCATTACGTCACATGTAAACAAAGAAAATGTTATGATTGGTGGGTGGAAGGGTTTATAGACTATGTCTCTGCTGTAGTAAAAATGAAGTCGAGGACGAATTCCATTTTCTTTTTATATGCCCACTTTATATTGATTTACGGACAAACCTTTTTAAAAAATACTTTCGTATCAGACCAAGCATGTACAAGCTGATCCAATTTTTGTCGAGTGAAAACACTTCTGAACTAAATAGTCTTGGTAAATATATATATTTAGCAATTAAAAGAAGAAAAGACTACCTTAAATCAATTTTAAAATAATTATTATATTTATAATTTCAACATTTTTCAGTTTGGTAATATTATGTATATTCTTATCTTTCCTAGCTATGTTGTTTTCAATTTAATTGGTCCTTATATACCAACATACTTATATTCATATTTTGTTCCATATTTGTATTTCGCTCTCCTTTCTTTGTATATCATACTTTTCTGTACATTTGTGTATTATGTATATATTCTGTATATATCTGATGAACCAGTGGTTCAAAGAAATAAAGAATTGAATTGACATGTGCTAATCCATAGTTTTAGCACTCCAATTATGTGGATATCGGTGCATATCGATGCCTAAAAGGTGCTTAAAGATTTCTACAGCATGAAAGACACAATCTTTTAACAACATGATCGTTAATTACGTAAGGTTTACATGTGTTTGCAAAATTTTGAAAAAAAATGCCATTTTTCCAAAAGCATATCTCGCTTACAATTTATCCGATTTTTACAAATTTTGGCTTCAGCTAAAGCTTACTATGTCCTATATAACTTTACGTTGGCTTTTTCTTTTTATAAAATGAATAGTGTTTTAAAAATTAGATTTTCGTAAATGCACTCGCAAAATTTTGATTTCTATCAATATCTTCAAAACAAAACAAAATTTTCCAAAAAGCCAACGTAATTTTGTAGAGATACATGTAGACTTGCGTTGTGCAAAATTTAAACCTTCTATATTAAATAGCCTAGTAGATATGCTAATTTTATTGAATAATTGACGTTTTTTTCGTTCATCTTTCATACCCTATTTCTTAAAGTTGAAATGTCATAAAGAAATAAATTTTATATTTTTGGATAGCTGAAAGTCCCCTCTTTCCATTGTTATTTAAATATTCAGATTTTGTATGAAAATAAAAAAGTTACACAAATTTTGGACATTCTTTTTTATATAAGTAAGAAGTACACATGATTATCAGTGGGCCACCTCGAGGTGTCAGAATGTCCATAATATTACATTTTCTCACGTGTGATCCTTCTATCTGAGTACAGTTATAATTTACCTATAAAACGTCATATACATGTGTGGTGTCAATATATATCTCTTCTTCTCTCCTTTCTCACGTCTCCTTTTCTTCTTTCTTTTAGGTCTTCAACTCTTCCAAGCACAGACAGATAATCAAACCAAACCAAACCAAACCAAACCAACAACCACCAACACCAACCACCATGATCATAACGAGTTTTGGAAGAATGTAGAAGACTGAATCACTCACGCCCACACCATCCAGGGCCGAGTTTCACCGCCATGACATTCGTTCCGACCAGATCGTACGATTTCTCAAACCACCACCAAACCAACAGTTTTCTAAATCATCCAATTGATTCTAAATCCACTACCAACGACCACCAAAGTGCAACTACCTAGTTTGCGATATCAGCAATTGCTGGAAGCGAACGTTAACTCGCCATTTACCTACCTACCTGTGGTGTCAATATATATTGAGCTATGTACAAGATCGAATTAAACATTCAGCATAGATAATACAAATTGAGGTCCTTTAACTTAAGTGTCAAAAACAATGTTAACGAAACATGAAGTTTCTTAGGATGCTAAAACTTCAGCAACACGCCAATAGCAAAAATATAATAAATATTGATAGTAAAATGGAAATTTTAACTGGAGTATTTTAGGAACTCCACCTGAAAATTCTGTAAAGACTGGAACAAATAACGATTGTATAGTCATAATTTAAACTCAAACAAAATACTTCTTCATTGAAAAAAAAAAAAAAAAACTTACGCCATAAAACAATTCAAAATGTGACACATTAATAGGTTTAACAAACCATTGTCTATATTTAAAAAAGAACCAATATAATGGTTCATATTTAAATCATATCATACATACTTTTACAATTGACAATATAAAGTCAATTATTGTTCCCACCCATGTTCTTGTCTATAATTTTGTAAGGTGATATTATTACGTGCTAATAAATTAACAATACGCGACATCACTGAACGGTGGGTGTGAAAAAGATATTGTCTGTTATCACAAATCATTTATATATCAAAGCATTGTCTTTCACAGAAAAATTACACATAACACATAGAATTACATTTAATTACTGGGACGCATTGCTTTTTTGCTTAAATAAGTGAACCACGGTAAGTGCCGAATCATCCAGATCCACCAACTACTTATCATCTGTCAAGATTGCTAAAGCGAGGGAATGGGCGACAAGGCACTTACAGCCGCCACAATAAAAAGGGTGTGCGTGTGTCGTGTTTTGGGTATCATATTTCACCGACTCTGATACCGAGCGTGTCTTCTAATCTAATTAGTTGGTTAGTTAGATTCACACCGGGTTCGTGTCCCTGAAATACTATTATCTTTAGAAATAATAAAATAAATATTGATTATAACACGAGGTCCAGGGTCCCAGTACAACGTTTATTAATTGATGTAGATGATCAGGTGAAGTAAGTGATGATTTTGAGTGAGTTTTGGGTATGGAGTCTGGTAAAGATTGATTATATCCCCCCTCCCCCCAAATATTTTTTTTTTCAAAGGTAGATCTTCATGTTTTATTTATGTTTTACTGTTGAAAGGCACAGTTAGATCCATGATTTAATCAAATAACTGATGTTCTTGGTCAATGCAATATTAAACCAATGAAATTCTCCAATAACAAAACATGAAAGCCATTATGGGATTATAGTTTTAAAATCGCGAACTGATTGTTAGTTTGAATTTGACAATATTAGACCGAACTCGGCTTGAGATTATCGCTTTTGAGTGAAAAAAGTTTTCAAGACTTGGAGGTAATTATTATGCACTAGATAAACGTGTTTATTGATAACCTCATCACCCAAAGCACCTTATTCATCAATTTAATAGACAGTTGACATTCAACTATAAACTGTGCTAGACTATGTAAACTTACACTATTTAATACAGGTCGACTACGTATGATTCTAACGTGGAATTAACACACAGAGGGACCTAGTTCACAGCCATTTTCAATCTTTTACCTTGACTCGACTATAATATTTCAACCAAGCTTTTAAATTACATTTAGTTACCAATGACGTAGATTACCAGTATGGAGGTATATTAGGGCCAATATCCAATGATATAAACATATCACTAAGACAACATTTACGCTACAAAGGTTAAATTACATTGTGCATTATACCATAAATTCATCCAACAAAATACCGCTAATGATTTAACCAAGTTAGATTATACATATGTCAGAAGATATGTCTTATTTTTCTTATAACACTTTACATTATTAACAATCTATCACGCAAAAACATTTCACAATATCTTTCATTTTTATTATATAAAACTAAATGAATATTACACTTTGTATATTACATTAAGCAAAAATTTCGTTTCGTAAAATGAGAGATGTTTTCTGTTTCGTGTTTTTTCTTTTCTGTTTTTTCTACCGTGCATTATCTTTTTTATGCAAATTTATAGGTCATGACACTCTTAAATATTCACCAGAATGTAAAGAAATTAATTCGCCTCATGGGGAGATAACTCTTTATTATACCGGTAACTAGTCTGAACTATGGTCTGAGCCTATAGTCCGTGATCAGGCTTGGTAATTGTCAAAAATTTGGTGTGTTGCCATTACTCATAATTCCCATTATTCATAATCCCAGTACTCATAAATTAAGTTCTGAAAATAATAAAACCTATAGTATAAATGGAACAGTCCAAGCAGACCAGTAGCTGGATTAACGACTAGCACAATTAATAATTTAAGTTACTCAGCTTTCTACAGTTTCTTTAGGTTTTTTGTTTGTTTGATATATTCATATATTAGCTATCCCACATTCGTTTGATGTTAACTGTCTTCAATCAACTTTTTGGTTAAATACATGTAAATTTGCTGTCTTCCCTTGGTATCATACTTAGTAGCGATGGCAAATGGTGTAAACACATTGACTATGTAATTTCTAAAGTCAGAAAGACCATTGATTGCCTGCGTACACTCAAGAATCGCTTGTCTAGAAAATCCCTTGAGATAATTTATCGATCATTTATCTTACCTCTTTTTGACTTCGGTGATATAGTGTGGGACAACTGTTCCGATACGGATGCTGAACGTCTTGAGGCTCTCCAGCGAGATGCTCTGAGAACGATCTCGGGGCTCCCACGGGGTACGTCACACCACATCTTGTATAACGAAACCGGCTTCCAATCTCTCAAGATCAGACGTCAACACCACAAACTAACACTCTTTTACAAGATGATTCATCACCTCGCACCGCCATACTTGAATATCCTTGTTCCAAGATCAATAGGCGAATCTCACTCCTACAATGTTCGACGTCAAAATCAACTGAGAAATATATATGCAAAAAGTAATCTTTATCAAGAATCTTTCCTCCCTTCGTCCATCAATGCCTGGAATAATCTCCCAAAATCCATACAGTCAGCGACCTCAGTTAGCATGTTTAAACAAAAGCTTAAAGAGTCCATCATCAGACCTCCCAATCACTTCTTCCATGGGGATCGATTTTCACAAATAATTCATTGTAGACTGCGGAACGGCATGAGCGAACTAAATTTCCACAAATTCACTCGTCACATATCAGATGACCCTTGTTGTGCATGTCATCATTCGCTGGAAAACGCAGATCATTATCTACTTTACTGTCCACTTTACCAACGTGAAAGACAAAAAACACTCCTTAAACTTCCTTCAAACTATCTGGACCCAAATCTACTATTGAATGGCTCACCGTATCTTAGTTGTGAAGAAAACGAGGGGATCTTGGATAAGGTCCATGAATATATCCGATTGACTCGTCGATTTGTCCACTCCTAGACGTGTGCGTGTAAATCACGAAACGCATTTACTTATTTACCTAACTACCTTATACACCTATTAACTTTTATGCCCTTAGTGTTATGAGCCTCTTTTCTTAAAATGTTACCCAATTCACACTTATCTTGATACTCTTAGTATCTCCAACTTGTCGTAATGCCAACTCACAATGGTGATTACAGTACCTTCACTCACCCCTGCATTAGAGTGAAATTACCATTTTATGCTGATATTCATAGAGTAAAAATTTCAATTTGTTGCTTACAGTATTACAATCTACTTGCAATGCTCACTGGGTTATGAAGTAACTTCGCCTATGGTGTCACCTACTTACCCCTCGCCTATGGTGTCACCCATTTAACCCTTCGCCTATGGTGTCACCCACTTACCCCTTCGTCCATGGTGTTACATGCTTACCGTGCTCTTAGACTGTTACTGTTACCTAATCAATCTGCTATAAACTTACCTTGGCGTCCTTGGGGTTACAAAAATCTTATTGTCATGCACGAAATGTTAACGAGGATATTGTTGCCCACAGTGCTATAAATTCACTTTAATACCCATAGCGCTACCCATCCTATCCTGCCTTTGTTATACACTCATATACTTGTCTAAGCTTTCATTACAAAATTGTACATTTTTGACTTCACCTTTCTAAGGAAACAGCGAAATGAGTTACTGTGTCACTAGGTTTCAAACATTTCACTTTATGTTCTTTGCATGAGCACAGCATCCGGTCGATCGGGCGACCTGGCTGGAACTTTGGCGGCCATTGAGGTGATCTATGAGCACTCATTTGCTAAATTTCTATTATTCCTATCCCAACTTTCTACACCTACTGTCTTCTGTTTCTATATTTAATGTTTGTAAATATATATATATATATATATACTTTGTACATATTATCTTCACAGTTATTTTTAGTATGTCTTGTTTAGTGGTAACGGATTAATATAAGCTGCGGCTTGTTTCTGAAACCAACTTAAATTAATGTATATGTTCATTTTAATTATGAAATTATGAAAATAAAATAAATATTGTTTAAACTAACTTCGGTGTCTTCCCGGGAAGTCACCGCTAGAAAATTTCCAATTCCAGGGAAGTCACCGTTTTGTTTTCTTGGATGATTTTAAGTAATGCCGCCGCGAGATTAAAAGTGTTAAGAGCTCATTAACAGCGACTTAAATTCATGAAAATCGTTCACTAATTTGTATTTACATGACTAATTATCGGTGTCACTCACTGTTTGGCATCTTTGATTAAATTGTTGAAATTCAGGTTCAAGATGTGCAATGGTGCCACCGTTTTTTGTATCTGCATGAGTAGTTTTGACCCAAGCGGTGACTTCACGGGAATGAACCATAACTTCATTAGATGATATCAGTTATAGGAGCGCTGTCGGTCTGCCATTGTTATCAATTGATACAGTCCAAGAAACGTGGATGTAGAGAAGAAAGTTTCCTTCCATGACTATATCACAACTACCTGGGTTGATGATGATGCCAGATTTCCCAGCCATCTTTGGAACCATTACAACACAGTCGGGCCCTGCACCAACAACAATTTAGAGGGATTTCACAGTCGCTTAAACAAAATGTTCACCCATAATCATCCAACTATTTTCAACTTCATGTCCACAAAAAAGAAAGTTGAAATGACCGAAAGGGCAAAGTTAAACACACTTTGGTGGTGCCGTTAGATGTAAATGACGAGTTTATACGGAAATTGAAAATAGGTTGGAACGATTAAAGAACCAGTTGGTCAGTCAAGAGAAGACTGTTTGGAATATTTGAATTCAGTCGGTCATTTGATGATATTGAATTGATTTAATCAAAGTGCTTAAATATGTGCATAAATATGTGCTTTAATATTATTTTTTTTAAATAATTTTTGTTGTTGTTGTTAATATTGAGTGTTTATATTATTGAGATTGAGATTAAAGAATACATGGGTTATGTCCTTGTCTCTATAGGGGTACAGCTAGGGATTAAAGATGCACTAAACCATAAATAATTAATTATGAGAAATGGGAATTGTGAGTAATAGGAGTAAACCCAAAATTTTGACAGATTAACGACACAATTTTCAAGGTTAAAATTCATTTCATTGTTTAGTTTTAAATCTAATGTTGCTTCTATACTATTCACGCATTCAGGCTGATGTTGAATATTTTCCAAAGGATGCCCTGCTTCCAAATTATTTGCTATTCTACGAATTCTTCTGAAAATCAAATCACACCAAAACAAATTATACCACCAATGTAAACAAACTAACTCGGATGTTGCCAGTCGCGCAAGCGTAACTGTTTATCTCATGAATATTAATGAGGGCAATGATTTTATAAAAAAGATAATGCACGGTAGAAAAAACAGAAAAGAAAAAACACGAAACAGAAAAGAAAAAACACGAAACAGAAAACATCTCTCATTTTACGAAACGAAATTTTTGCTTAATGCAATATACAAAGTGTAATATTCATTTAGTTTATATAATAAAAATGAAAGATATTGTGAAATGTTTTTGCGTGATAGATTGTTAATAATGTAAAATGTTATAAGAAAAATAAGACATATCTTCTGACATAAGTATAATCTAACTTGGTTAAATCATTAGCGGTATTTTGTTGGATGAATTTATGGTATAATGCACAATGTAATTTAACCTTTGTAGCGTAAATGTTGTCTTAGTGATATGTTTATATCATTGGATATTGGCCCTAATATACCTCCATATACCAGTCACATCAGTTGTTGCCAACAATTCTACCAGTTAAGGTCATTCACATAAATATGCTTTTATTCTGCCAAAGTGGTGGCATTAGTTGGAATTATGAAACTGGGACATTGTGTTTTAATAATGGAGCTTATATGTATATTTAAAGTTAAAAAATCGAGTACCCACTGTCAAGTTCATCGATATCAAAGTTAAATATTGAAGAATAGTACCGGATGTGATTTTACATCCCAAAACTATGAAGCCGACCATGCACGCCTATTTTATAATATCAGTGTAAGACACACCCTTAGCGACCAGCAATTTTGCAAATACATGTTGACAAATATTAAACTATCATTGTCTTATCTGAAATACAAGTATACAGGTTGACAGGTCAGTTTATCATAAAGATTAACACGAATTATCCATAAACACCTTTTTAATACTTTAATCATTCCATATGACTTAAAACTGAAAATCGTATTTTCTAGAACACAGGTTATTATCCAAACCGTCAACTTGATTATTGTGGAACGATGACTTATTCAAGGTCACAAAACTAAACAACGAATAGCTGAGAATTTCTCGCATACAGTTAATTAATCTTACTAAAAAAGAGAATAGATTTAGTAGATTATTTCAATAACCAATTCATCAGTTTATAGAACAAAAGCAGTGAACTTTTAGATGTGAATTTTTGTCAGTTGAAGTATGTGGCGATTCACTTAAAATGTTATTGATTTTAGTTGAGTTAACAGTGGACGCTATGCTATTGAAAATTCCCTCTATAATTGATTTAAAAGTCAACAAAGTACAAATGATACTTTATTCTTCTGTTATTTTCAAGATGATGAATTCATTCCCTTTAATATAATTGGTTACGTGAAATATATAATGAAAAATCAACTCATATGCACACTGAATACCTTTTAAAATAGCAGAAACATATGATATTTAAAAAAAAATAGCCCGGAAAATAGTCAATATAAAATTAAATACTCGCATACTAACAAACCACCTACCTATCTCCTATAGTATATATTACAGCTCAAATATCTTTTAATTCATTATTTATAGTTAGTCAAGTCTATATTCGTGTTAATAGATAAAATCTTAAAGAGATAAATCAACTTGGAAAGAGGATATAAGTGGTTAATGTTTAGCGATAAGTATGTGATGTCCGTAGTAAAACATTTACAAGCAAAGAAAATACAGTCTATAAGTGTCAATAATATTACTATTTAAATAGCTGTATGTCACCCTGCGAATGGGTATGTCAACTCAATATAGCTTGTTTATTTATTTCATAATAGATAGATCAACTTGGGGTGTGTACAAAACGAAGACCCAAAGACCTAAGACCTAAAAAAGGAAGACCCCACCAGGTAAAAAACGAAGACCTAAAAAAGGAAGACCCCACCAAGTTAAAAAACGAAGACCCTGTGAAAAAATCCAACAAGGCATAGGAATATTCCATTGAAATTTTACTCGAAGGTTAAGCATGTCAATACGCCAATTTCCCCAGAAAATGAGCAAAATCCACCACCCGCTCCCTTCCCTACAGGGTGAAACATAAATACGGACGTAAAAAAAAAGGTATAAAAGGAA
>JAUJPP010000005.1:43381987-43400111 GCA_030562195.1 Nipponacmea schrenckii
AAAGAGAAATAGATGGTGAACTTCGTTCTAAGAATGTTAAAAATAGCGATTTCCATCGTAATACGCCCACATTTATAATGGTAGCCAATTTGTATAAGAGGTTGACAAGAATTATAGGTAAATGATGAAAGATTTTTCCTGAATTTTAATTAAATTTCTTCTGTTCTGTTCTGATCTGAAATTAGAAAAAAAAGTAATAACTCGCCCAATGGGCGAGAAATATAATACCTGTTAGTTCAGATTGTTTTTAGTTTGCTATGAACGAGGTTGTCATTTCAGTTATGATTTGGGGATTATGCCACTATCATGTATCATTTTCCGCTAAATTGGGGTTAGGGTGAAAGAAAGAAAGAAAAAAAGATCGATCTAAGAGGCCAGTCAACCAGTGACCAGAAACAAATAACTACTAGAACTGTGAACAGCTCCGAGCGTGGCAACTATGCGTTATCCCATGGATTTCGAACATTTTGAAACTTCTAACCTGCTAGCTTTCAATTCCGGTACTTTTCAGCCTACAATTGTAAGCGTAAACCTTCCGCTATAGAGGCAATTTTTGCTACTATAAGTTTCTACTATCAGTTCCTTATTAGATTTTTGTACATGTCTAAGATTTCGGTAGGATATTTACATAAATTCCAAACCAAATTTTAAGTAGGTAGTAAGATGACAATTTGTCATGAAATTTAAACTCTCTATATTCAAATTTAAACATTATTTTGTAACTTTGGTTGTAATTAACATAGAGAGAAAATTCAAGCTATGTGATAATTTGCTTATTCACAGCTTTATAAAGAGATATTTTTTGAATTTGTATGCAAAAATTTTACAAAAAAATAAATTTTATTAGGGTTATCAGATTATATCATTAGATTAATTTACTCTTTGGCCACCTGTGTGCGTTGAACCGTGACTAAAGTGGTCAATAGTTCATCTGTGTTTTATAAGACTTATATGTCTGCTACTCTTCACATGCCTGTATTTGACATTTTTTTAATAAAATCATTTCTATTTAAGATACGAACAAAATTCGAACTGATAAATGACAAGCGAATTTACTTCTTTAACTTGATGCATGTTTTGAATTTGAATGGAAATATTTTAAGAAATTACATAATCAGATTAATTTGTTCCCCAGCTCAGTGATTTGACAAGTAGGTGTGAAAATTTAAACCACCAGTTTTACTGACATGTTATATAACAGCCTTTAACACCCTGACTGATCAATTTGAAACAGATTTTATGAAATAAAAAACCCAAAATTGGTATTTATTTTGTTAATTTATCTAAAATTAATGCTTAAATTTTCATGGTAAAACGACCATGTCGCATATCATTTAAGAGACAATTTAATTTGGAGTCCAATGATGTATACCACATTGATGTGGGATGAATATATTTTATGTTAGTACTGGAGTTGTAAAATTTAATTTTGCTTTTTTAAAATATGCTTCTGCACTTTTGGCATATATCCTTTATTGAAGAGTTTTGAGGCTATTATAAAACAGAAAATCTCAAGTCAATGTGTTCATAAGGAAATGTAATATTGCCGTTCAAAGTTTCAAAAATGTCAGAATTCGGTTGGCTATAAAACCCAGAAGTTGATATTTTTCATTCAATATTGTCATATCTATAGACAGCTGAGGTCAAGGCCATTCTATATGGAAAATTTCAAAGTCATTGAAGGTGAAGGTCACAAGATATAGAATTTCAAATTTTCAAAAAATTCAAACGGGCATAAAATAAATTTATGTTCGAAAATCAAAATTCTGTTTCAAACATCCTTTAGATAAGGGAGCAAGGTTTTGATAGATACCAAAATCATACAAATCGGATAATAAATGACGGACTAATTAAATTTTAAAGAAAATTTGCCATTCTCGGAAAAATGGCGCATGCGCAACTAGCAATTGGAATTTTTTTCTTCTCGAGGGATGCAAATTATTTTGTATAGCTAATATATACTGTTTTTGCTTACATTCTTGAATTACACGGGATGTAGGGTCGCCTGAAATGAGATAAAAAAAAACCGGAAGTCCCCACGCCCAAACCGAAAGTGATCAAAAAATTTTGATGATATATTTTTAATTGTGTTGCGTATCTATCTATATCCTGTAAATTTCAGATCGATCCGAACATTAGAGCCCGAAAGTGTAACATAACCGTCCAAAATTGCAAAATAGTCAGATTTCGGTGGGCTATAAAACCGGAAGTTAATATTTGTCATGCAATATCAGCACATCTATAGACAGCTGAGGTCAAGGACATTTTACATCTCAAATGTCAAGGTCATTGAAGGTCAAGGTCACGAGATATAGATTTTTAAAATTTTTCGAAAAATTCGAACGGGCATAAAAAAAATTCAAATTCGAAAATCAAAATTCTGTTCCCAACATTTTTTAGATAAAATATCAAGGTTTCGATAGACACCAAAATGATAAAAATCGGTTAATAATTGGCGGACTTATTAAATTTTTAAGAAAATTTGCTATTTTTGAAAACTGCGCATGCGCAACATTCAATTTAATTTTTCTGCATCTCAGGGGATTAAAATCATTTAGTATAGCTAAAATAAACTGTTTTTGTTTAGAATCTTGAATTACATAGGAAGCAGGGTCGCCCGACATGAGACGAAAAAACCGGAAGTCCCCACGCCCAAACCGGAAGTGATCAAAAAATTTTGATGATGTAGTTTTAATTGCGCTGCCTGTCTATCTATATTCTGTAAATTTCAGACCGATGCGACTATTAGGGCCCGAGCTAGCTTGAAATCTTATTTGCATATTATGCAATTAGCCACTTTTGGGTTAGCGAAAATTTCATGTTAGACATTCAATTTTGATTCCAGCCCATATAAAGACCATTGGTGAAAACAGAAATAGTCTATCTTTTTCCGTTTGGGCTAGCGAGCTTCCCAAAAAAAAAAAAAAAAATAATAACTAGACCTGTTTGTAACAATTGTGCAGCTTCCGAGATATTTAGAATTTGTTATATCTCCTGGCTGTCATTTAAAATAGAACGTAACCACGCCTACTCAGTATAATGACATGTTTTGATTGGTTGCGATACTTATACTGGAAATGTCAAAATTTGTCTTGACCAAACGATAAGAAATTAACACAATTTGACTTTATGACCTGATACATTATCTTCTTAACTCTTCTTGTAACATTTTTATCTGTTTAATTAGTGTGTAAAACAAAACGTCGAAAAAACAAATTTGTGGGACATAACACCTTATTTGAGATTACAATTGATCTCGGATTAAATTAACTTTCCAGATCGTTGATACTTTTAATTTGTTTATTTATCAATCTTAATTTAGGTGTAGTAGGAACATTAGATCCTGCAATTTTGGCCATGGTATAACATAGAGCCATCAAATTAACGCGCGGCTTTACATCTTTGAGAGAGTATTTATAGAGTTCCGTCCCTTATACCACTTGTCCTCTCAACTGTACATTATTTTTGTTTAAGAGAATATCATTTAAAATTCTAAAGGTTGTCATTTCCTTCCAAATATTCCATATCATACATCGCCCACAACGAGAAATGAACAATCATTCCTTTTATTTAAGATATATAATATCTTTGAATCATTTTAACTGGATTAATTTTTAATCGTAAAAAAATCAAAATCAAAATAACAATTCAAAAATCGGTTTCCATATATATTTCGGCAATAGATTCTATATACATGTACATCAAAATAACACAAATTGAATTATCTTCCGAGACCCTATTTCGATTTTGAGAAAAATACACACAGTTAGTATAGAAGAAATTTCAAAATTTGCAAATTTAAAACGTGCAATTTTGATCAAATATCAAGTGTTATACACCATTGGAAAGAATAACTAGACCCGTTTGTAACAGTTCTGCAGCTTTCGAGCTATTTAGAATTTGTTGGTCTCCTGGCTGTCATTTAAGGATAGAATGTAGATTGATTTTGCGATTATTGGGAGAGAGGATTTATTCATGATTTAACACGTGACATTTGAGCTTGTTAATAGACTGGCAATCATTAAGGTTTGTGATGTAAAAATATCTGGGCTTAACCACGCCCACAAAGTCCATTGACTTGTTTTGAAAACTTTAACTGGAAATGTCAAAATTTGTGAATTGACCGTTTTATAGGAAAAATTCGCAATTTTTAAATGCCGATAAAACCCAAAGTTTACATTTTGCTATAAAGCTTAATATGTCATTGGATAGAACTATCACATATGTACAGGTATAAAGATCGCCAAAGGTCAACGTCACAATATACACCTTCGAAGTTTTTTTAATTTTTAATCGTAATTTAATCAAAATCAAATTAAAAATTCAAAAATCAGTTTCCATATAAATTTCGGCAATCGGTTATAGATTCTATATACATGTCCATCAAAAAACACATATTGACTGATCCTCCGAGACCCTATTTCGATTGAAAGAAAAATACACACAGTGATGTAAAAAATCTATGCTTAACCACGCCCACAAAGTCTAATGACTTTTTTTGATTGGTTGTGATACTTTAACTGGAAATGTCAAAAATTTTTGTCTTGACCAAAAGATAAGAAATTAACACAATCAGACTTTTTGACCTGTTTATTTATATCTGTTTAATTAGAGTGTAATTTTATTCTTAAACTTTTCGCAATTTTTAGTTATACATATTGATTTATATATTGCTTGAAAACTGGGAATTTGCACATTATAAATCTGTTCGAATTTTGTTTTTAAGTTAAATAGAACTAAATATAAAAAAAATATGAATGTTAAAATTTAGCCAATGAAGATAATTTTGCAGAAAAAAAAAGGATGCATATTAGCAAGTTAGTCCTCTTCCTTCCTTGCGGAGAATAGGGCTGCTACAGACGTTCTCCATCTCACTCTGTTATGAGCTGTTCTTTTTGCTTCATTCCGGGTCTTGCCAATCCTTCCTAGCTCTTTCAGTCTTTATTCTTTTCAAGCTATGTAAAGGTCGTCCTTGTCTTCTATGCCCTTGGGGATTCCAGTCCAGTGCCTCTCTGGTGATGTTGTTTTGAGATCAAAAGGATGCATATGGTAGAGTTCAAAAGTTATGAACTTTCAAACGGAAGTCAGTTTTGAAAAACTTTGGCAGGACCTGGTCCAAAGACAAATTTGAAATTGAAAAATATGCCACTAGACGACCTAGATAATTATCCAAATTATATTTTAAAACAAGTCTAGGATTAAAAATGGCGGATGAGTAGTATTTTTCCAATAATTTACATATTTCAAGATGGCGATCAAACGGTTAGGAATTTGCATATACGGCATACATACAAAATGAAGATATTGATGGTACTAATTCTGTGGAATAATAAAATTGCAAGTTGGTGCAAAAATTTAATCCGAAAATTCCGATTTCTATGATTTTCTACATTTTTTGGTCATTTTCGGACGTTTCCGGCTAATTTCGGAAAATGTTTTATCGGAATCTTTAATGATAATTTTTTGTCTACTCATCTACCAATTTTTGTGAAAAAATAAGACGTAAATTTAAAAAAACACGTGCTTTTTCATAAATCACGCACAATTAATATAGAACTAAGAACAAAATTTTCAAATATTAAAAAGCGCAATTTTGATCAAAATATAAAGTGTTATACACCATTGGAAAGAATAAATTACGCGTAATAAGGACATAAAAGAAATTTTGACGTATGTAAATTAGGTCACGTGACAGAGCTCTTCGAAGTTAAAAAGTGCAATTTTCAAATGGCTGTAAATCCGGAATTTAACATTGCACACAACAAATGAAGACATCAATGGATAGATCTCGACAAAGGCAACAACTTTTGTGCAGGACACATGGTCACCAAAGGTCAAGGTCACGGTATATGAACGTTGGAATATTAGGCACTGAGTGAAAAAAAAAGAACCGGAAATGAAAGGTAAGCTAAATCAAAATTCAAAATTCGGCTTCCTAAGAATTTTTAGCAATCGATTGAAGATTACATAGACATCAAAAAAACAATTGTCCGATTAACCCCAAAGGGCCCCCAATTTTTCACTTTACAAAAGTAAGTGGTTTAATGATGGCGACTGACCTGTTACTTCCGGTTCAATTTTTGTTAATTATAAAATCATTATAGGTTAATAGTAACTAATTGCAAAAAAAAAAATTCAAATATCTTTAGAATTCCGGAAGTGAAAATTCGAAGTTTAGCGACGTATGACGCCGAAACCGGAAGTGATGTCGACATTTTGAAAACAGATTTTTCTTGACAAGAAAAATGTTTATCTAACTGCAAATTTTGATTTCGATCTAATCAAAATTGCAGAAGTTAGAAAAAGTGTTAAATTTTAAAATTCAAAAGTCAGCAACAAAAGTAAAAATTTCAAAATTTTTAAACTGCTATTCTGTAAATCTAAGTTATAAGTAGTAAATAAAAAAAGTCCGAACCAGATTAGATAAAAAAACGAGCCGTGAGTTAGTAAACAAAAATAAAATTTGTGACGTTCTACGTCATTTCCGGTAAAACAAAAATGCGTCATTTTACATTTAAACAACAACGAGCACTAGATTACGTCACAATATCACGCCAGATTGTGTAAGACATTTGCAGTTATGGCTGGGGAGCGTGACCAGAAAAAGACAAAAAAAAACTAGAACCGTTAGACGGTACCAAGGCAGTGCGCGTCCCTTCTATTGCATGGGTGAAACGTTGCATTTATAATATCCAATTCCATAATAATAACTAGACCTGTTTGTAACAATAGTGCAGCTTCCGAGATATTTAGAATTTGTTATATCTCCTGGCTGTCATTTAAAATAGAACGTAACCACGCCTACTCAGTATAATGACTTGTTTTGATTGGTTGTGATACTTAAACTGGAAATGTCAAAATTTGTGTCTTGACCAAACGATAAGAAATTAACACAATTTGACTTTATGACCTGTTACATTATCTTAATCAATCGTACTAATGGTGAACACAGACGCAGTCAAGATTGGAGCTAAAACCAGCAAAAGAAACCATCAGAGGGCACTAAATCATATCCCAAAGATGATAAGCAAAGACAGAGATATCGAAAATAACAAGGAGAACTTCTTCTGTGGTGTAGTTGAAGGGTTTTATGGAAGACCATGGACAACAGAACAGAGAAAATTATTATTCTCTTGGATGAATAAAATGGGTTTAAATACTTACATGTATGCACCAAAGGATGATTCTAAACACAGATCATTTTGGCGAGATCTATACACAGTTGAAGAAGCAGAAAGTTTAACCAGTTTGATAGAAGCCGCAACCAGTAATAACATCACATTTGTTTATGCTATCTCACCTGGATTAGACATGACATTCTCTGGTTCTAAAGATGTCACATTTTTAAAGAGAAAACTAGAGCAGGTGTCAATGTTTGGTTGCCCTGCCTTTGCTGTATTATTTGATGATATTGACCCAGAAATTAGTGAAGCTGATAAAAGTGTGTTCCAGTCTTATGCTTGTGCTCAAGTTTCAGTTACAAATGAAATTTATGAATATTTAAATCAACCAAAGTTTTTATTCTGTCCAACAGAATATTGCTCTAGCCGAGCTGTACCAAGTGTGAACTGTTCAGAATATTTAAATACGATCGGTTCCAAATTATTACCAGGTATTGACATCATGTGGACTGGTTCCAAAGTAGTAAGCAAAAAAATTTCAATCCAACAGTTAGAAGAGATAGGATCAGTTTTAAGAAGAAATCCAGTTATTTGGGATAATATCCATGCCAATGATTATGATCCCCGTAGAATATATTTAGGACCCTATGATGGACGATCACCTGAAATAATTCCCTACCTTCGAGGTGTTATGACTAATCCTAACTGTGAATTTGAGTCTAATTATGTAGCCTGTCATACCCTAGCTCAGTGGTGTATGTCTAATATTGATGGTGTGAAGAAGGACATCATTCCAGAGGATCCACTCAGCACCATGTCATCTGATATAAAACTGGAAACAGAAAGTGACTTTGGTTCTGATGATGACATTCCCTGTTATGATGCTAGATACCATCCACACGTTGCCTTACGTTCAGCTATCAATGACTGGCTAACAGAGTTATCTGCTACACGAATATCACCAAGAAAAGCCATAGAATTATCTCCAGCAACTGCTCTAGTCAATACTTGTGTGATCAGTACACCTACCATTTGTACATTCCCAGACAGTTCAACTAATGCCCCAATTCAGATTCAAATACCAGATGTCGGAAACAATATGCTGATTGACAACCAATCTTTCTTGCAACCAACCACACTGAATGTTGTAAATAGTTTAGTGGCAGACGGATTACCAGACTCTGCTCCAGAATTAGAACCAATGGATTGCATTCCTGCTAATAATAACAATACTGAGAAAGGTGGTGACAGTTTGATGCAAGTTGAAATGTCTGGAGAGAAAACAAAAGTAGAATGTCTAACCTTTGATGAAGTGAAGTTGATAGTTGATATGTTCTACTTACCATTTGAATTTGGTTCTAATGCTACTGGGTTGCTGTATGATTTACATTATTTAAGCAGTAATGCCCATCATCTTGGCTCTAAAGACCAGGAGGAAGAGAAATCTGAATGGTTTGTAATTGCTGCCAGATTCAAGGATCAAGTTAACAAATTGGAGAAGATAGCTGCCAAACTACATGACTTACCAAACCAGACCATTTCTCATGAATTGTATCCATATTTGTGGGATGTCCGTGGTATTTTACAGATTTGCACGGCCTATATTGATTGGATTGGATCTGGGCATGTTAAAGTTTCAGCAGGTCATCTACAGAACAGATATACATGGCAAACTAAAGGTTATAGAGATACGTTCTGTAATGGCGATCAAGAACCATGGGTGTTCAGAGGTGGTCTACAATCTGAACTACAACGTATACTACCAATTGATACAGCCCATGATTTATTTATCATGAAACCACCAGAAGTAATGGTTACTACCAATTATACATTCAGACCATACAGGCATACTGATGAGAGATCTGTTTACAATGTTTGTTTGAAAACATGCGATGATGGCATGGACGGCACTGATGTGTTCCCTGAAAACTTAGATCTAATAGGAGACAGATATCTTGGAGGATTTATCAGTGCAAGTCCTGAATACTGTTTTGTGGTAGAGGATGAACAAGGTGTATGCGGCTATGCTCTAGCGTCATTAGATAGTAAAATACTCCACGAGAAGAGTGAATCTGCATGGAAACCAGCAATGTGTGATAAATATCCAAAACCTGATAAGGAAGAAATGACACCTGCAGATGAAGTGATTCAAAGTTTCCACTCTGATCAAAAAATGGTTCCTGAATCTATGTATTCTCTAGCTCCCTCTATAATACGTCTAGATATTCTACCCAATAGAATAAACGACATCTCTGTTGCTAAACGACTCTTAGCGTGTACTCTGTCAGGACTTAAAACCAATGGTTCAATTGGAGTTCATTGTGAACTTAATATTGGAGACAAATACATGTTAGACTTTTATGGTAAACTGGGATTTTTCCCTTTAGCTGGTCCTGAAAGTGCATCGGAAGAAGTGGTATATCTAGGAAGATTATTATGAGAGTAGGAATCATTATCAACAACTGTTGCCATTCATTCTGTGATCCAAGAAGATTCTGAATAAGAACTCTTCAGTCTTCAGATCCATCAATATTGTGATCAATTATAGAGTGTGATCTTGATTGGTTGTAATTGATTATGGATTCATTTCTACTGTGATCAATCCATCACAATATTGTGATGAGTAGTATTCATCGTGTAGCATGATCCATCATAATCAGTTACTATTGATCAAGGAGCCACTTCTAGTGTGATTCACACTGATTATGGATTCAGATCAATCAATATTGTGATCCCTAAATGTTGTGATCAATGGGTCTAAAAGTGGTTGTGTTGTTCAATTCTGAGCAGTATTTTTACTATCTGTGATAAACTAAGAGCACAAAGAATTCTAATATATGGTTCAGGGTGCAATGAAGATAAAATCTGATAAAATCAGGGTACAAGTGAGGGAGAGGTGTAGCATAAAACTGAACCCAGTTTCAGGAGTTTTAGAATCTCAATATTGAATTGAAATTAAACAATGATGGCCTAATAATAACTAGAAATTATCTTGGGATGAATTAAAAGGGAAAAAAAGAAAAAAAAAATTCAACACAATTCTGCTGTTTTGTTTATGAACTACATGTATTCTTGTTGCTTGTAATTTAATTGTGAATTGTGATTGAATTTTGAAGAAATTTGAGTAGAATTGGAGCTATTCACTGCTGTAATATTTGCTCATTTCTAAGCCACTAGCGTTTATTGTTTACTAATGGATCAAGGGCCATGCAGTCTAAAAGAGCCTTAAAGATAAAAAAAAAAATGTAAGCTTTATTGCAGATATTATCCAGGCAGGGCCTTTGATTAGATGTTTTTCTTGACTTAATTATGAAACATAAGAATTATGTGCTAGCCTGTTTTAGGCACTTGTTATGTATCAATTTTTCAATGTAAATAAGTGTTATGCTTGTGAATATAAGATAGCTTGAGCTGTATTGAGAACAGATTCCAAACAGAGAGCATAATAAAAGCTGTATTCAGAAAAAATTCCTTGAATTCTTATCTCATAAAATGCTACTTTGCAATCTGTGACCAAAGGAGGATAAAATATAATGTATTATGTGAATGTAATGTTATTTAATGTCAAATTTTATTATTTGAAAGAAGTCTATCATAAACTGTATCTTAACTTTATGAAAAATACTTTGCTGTATATTGTCAATTTATATACTGTACTATCCCAAATGTATTACGAAGTGATACAAATAATAATATTGAAAACAAAAAAAAAAAAAAATTATCTTCTTAACTCTTCTTATAACATTTATATCTATTTAATTAGTGTGTAAAACAAAACGTCGAAAAAACTAATTTTTGGTCTAAGGGACATAACACCTTATTTGAGATTACAAATTGATCTCGGATTAAATTAACTTTCCAGATCGTTGATACTTTTAATTTGTTTATTTATTTATTTATCAATCTTAATTTAGGTGTAGAAGGAACATTAGATCCTGCAATTTGTGGCAAGTTGCCATGGTATAACATAGAGCCATCAAATTAACAGCGCGGCTTTACATCTTTAAGAGTGTATTTTATAGAGTTCCGTCCCTTATACCACTAGTCCTCTCAACTGTACATTATTTTTGCTTAAGAGAATATCATTTAGAATTCTAAAGGTTGTCATTTCCTTCCAAATATTCCATATCATACATCGCCCACAAGGAGAAATGAATAATCATTCCTTTTATTTAAGATATATAATATCTTTGAATCATTTTAACTGGATTAATTTTTAATCGTAAAAAAATCAAAATCAAAATAACACTTCAAAAATCGGTTTCCATATATATTTCGGCAATAGATTCTATATACATGTACATCAAAATAACACAAATTGAATTATCTTCCGAGACCCTATTTCGATTTAAAGAAAAATACACACAGTTAGTATAGAAGAAATTACAAAGTTTGCAAATTTAAAACGTGCAATTTTGATCAAATATCAAGTGTTCTACACCATTGGAAAGAATAAGTAGACCTGTTTGTAACAGTTCTGCAGCTTTCGAGCTATTTAGAATTTGTTGGTCTCCTGGCTGTCATTTAAGGATAGAATGCGATTATTGGGAGAGATGATTTATTCATGATTTAACACGTGACATTTGAGTTTGTTTATAGACTGGCAATCATTAAGGTTTGTGATGTAAAAAATATCTGGGTTTAACCACGCCTACAAAGTCCATTGACTTGTTTTGGAAACTTCAACTGGAAATGTCAAAATTTGTGAATTGACCGTTTTATAGGAAAAATTCGCAATTTTTAAATGCCGATAAACCGAAAGTTTACATTTTGCTATAAAGCTTAATATGTCATTGGATAGAACTATCACATATGTACAGATATAAAGATCGCCAAAGGTCAACGTCACAATATACACCTTCGAAGTTTTTATAATTTTTAATCGTAATTAAATCAAAATCAAATTAAAAATTCAAAAATCAGTTTCCATATAAATTTCGGCAATCGGTTATAGATTCTATATACATGTCCATCAAAATAACACATATTGACTGATCCTCCGAGACCCTATTTCGATTGAAAGAAAAATACACACAGTGATGTAAAATATCTGGGCTTAACCACGCCCACAAAGTCTAATGACTTGTTTTGATTGGTTGTGATACTTTAACTGGAAATGTCAAAATTTGTGTCTTGACCAAAAGATAAGAAATTAACACTATCAGTCTTTATGACCTGTTTATTTATAACTGTTTAATTAGAGTGTAATTTTATTCTTAAACTTTTCGCAATTTTATTTATACATATTGATTTATATATTGCTTGAAAGCTGGGAATTTGCACATTATAAATCTGTTCGAATTTTGTTTTTAAGTTAAATAGAACTAAATATAAAAAAATATGAATGTTAAAATCGCTTATTTTCTACTAGGCGTATTTTCATCAGTTTTCGGTCTATAGCTAAAATAAAGATATTGTTAGAAAGCTGATGAAAATCACATCATAATGTCAATTAGAATGTTGCCAAGAGTCTTGTTCATGAGATATAACCATCTGAAGATACGAGAAATATGCAAATTACCAATTTTTGGATCCCTATTAATCTAAATGTTCTTTACTAAAATTAGAAATCAAGGTATCATATGAACTTTTAGCCAATGAAGATGATTTTGCAGAAAAATAAAGGATGCATATTAGTAAGTTAGTCCTCTTCGTTCCTTGCGGAGAATAGGGCTGCTACAGACGTTCTCCATCTCACTCTGTTATGAGCTGTTCTTTTTGCTTCATTCCAGGTCTTGCCAATCCTTCCTAGCTCTTTCAGTCTTATTCTTTTCAAGCTATGTCAAGGTCGTCCTTGTCTTCTATGCCATTGGGGATTCCAGTCCAGTGCCTCTCTGGTGATGTTGTTTTGAGATCAAAAGGATGCATATGGTAGAGTTCAAAAGTTATGAACTTTCAAACGGAAGTCAGTTTTGAAAAACTTTGGCAGGACCTGGTCCAAAGACAAATTTGAAATTGAAAAATATGCCACTAGAGGACCTAGATAATTATCCAAATTATATTTTAAAACAAGTCTGAAAAAAATAGGATTAAAAATGGCGGACGAGTAGTATTTTTCCAATAATTTGCATATTTTAAGATGGCGATCAAACGGTTAGGAATTTGCATATACGGCATACATACAAAATGAAGATATTGATGGTACTGATTCTGTGGAATAATAAAAATGCAAGTTTGTGCAAAAATTTAATCCGAAAATTCCGATTTCTATGATTTTCTACATTTTTTTGGTCATTTTCGGACGTTTCCGGCTAATTTCGGAAAATGTTTTATCGGAATCTTTAATGATAATTTTTTGTCTACTCATCTACCAATTTTTGTGAAAAAATAAGACGTAAATTTAAAAAAAAACACGTGCTTTTTCATAAATCACGCACAATTAATATAGAACTAAGAACAAAATTTTCAAATATTAAAAAGCGCAATTTTGATCAAAATATAAAGTGTTATACACCATTGGAAAGAATAAATTACGCGTAATAAGGACATAAAAGAAATTTTGACGTATGTAAATTAGGTCACGTGACAGAGCTCTTCGAAGTTAAAAAGTGCAATTTTCAAATAGCTGTAAAACCGGAAGTTGACATTGCACAACACAAATGAAGACATCAATGGATAGATCTCGACAAGGGCAACAACTTTTGTGCAGGTCACATGGTCACCAAAGGTCAAGGTCACGATATATGAACGTTGGAAAATTAGGCACTGAGTGAAAAAAAAGAACCGGAAATGAAAGGTAAGCTAAATCGAAATTCAAAATTCGGCTACCTAAGAATTGTTAGCAATCGATTGAAGATTTCATAGACATCAAAATTACAATTGTCCGATTAACCCCTAAGGCCCAATTTTTCACTTTACAAAAGTAAGTGGTTTAATGATGGCGACTGATCTGTTACTTCCGGTTCAATTTTTGTTAATTATAAAATCATTATGGGTTAATAGTAACTAATTGCAAAAAAAAAAATTCAAATATCTTTAGAATTCCGGAAGTGAAAATTCGAAGTTTAGCGACGTATGACGCCGAAACCGGAAGTGATGTCGACATTTTGAAAACAGATTTTTCTTGACAAGAAAAATGTTTATCTAACTGCAAATTTTGATTTCGATCTAATCAAAATTGCAAAAGTTAGAAAAAGTGTTAAATTTTAAAATTCAAAAGTCAGCAACAAAAGTAAAAATTTTAAAATTTTTAAACTGCTATTATGTAAATCTAAGTTATAAGTAGTAAATAAAAAAAGTCCGAACCAGATTGGATAAAAATACGAGCCGTGAGTTAGTAAACAAAAATAAAATTTGTGACGTTCTACGTCATTTCCGGTAGAACAAAAATGCGTCATTTTACATTTAAACAACAACGAGCACTAGATTACGTTACAATATCACGCCAGATTGTGTAAGACATTTGCAGTTATGGCTGGGGAGCGTGACCAGAAAGAGACAAAAAAAAAAAAATAGTCATTTCGAAAACAAAGCAGTGCGTTCGAAGAACGCACTGCAACTAGAACTGTGAACAGCTCCGAGCGTGGCAACTATGCGTTATCCCATGGATTTCGAACATTTTGAAACTTCTAACCTGCTAGCTTTCAATTCCGGTACTTTTCAGCCTACAATTGTAAGCGTAAACTTTCCGCTATATAGGCAATTTTTTCTACTATAAGTTTCTACTATCAGTTCCTTATTAGATTTTTGTACATGTCTAAGATTTCGGTAGGATATTTACATAAATTCCAAACCAAATTTTAAGTAGGTAGTAAGATGACAATTTGTCATGAAATTTAAACTCTCTATATTCAAATTTAAACATTATTTTGTAACTTTGGTTGTAATTAACATAGAGAGAAAATTCAAGCTATGTGATAATTTGCTTATTCACAGCTTTATAAAGAGATATTTTTTGAATTTGTATGCAAAAATTTTACAAAAAAATAAATTTTATTAGGGTTATCAGATTATATCATTAGATTAATTTACTCTTTGGCCACCTGTGTGCGTTGAACCGTGACTAAAGTGGTCAATAGTTCATCTGTGTTTTATATGTCTGCTACTCTTCACATGCCTGTATTTGACATTTTTTTTATAAAATCATTTCTATTTAAGATACGAACAAAATTCGAACTGATCAATGACAAGCGAATTTACTTCTTTAACTTGATGCATGTTTTGAATTTGAATGGAAATATTTTAAGAAATTACATAATCAGATTAATTTGTTCCCCAGCTCAGTGATTTGACAAGTAGGTGTGAAAATTTAAACCACCAGTTTTACTGACATGTTATATAACAGCCTTTAACACCCTGACTGATCAATTTGAAACAGATTTTATGAAATAAAAAACCCAAAATTGGTATTTATTTTGTTAATTTATCTAAAATTAATGCTTAAATTTTCATGGTAAAACGACCATGTCGCATTTCATTTAAGAGACAATTTAATTTGGAGTCCAATGATGTATACCACATTGATGTGGGATGAATATATTTTATGTTAGTACTGGAGTTGTAAAATTTAATTTTGCTTTTTTAAAATATGCTTCTGCACTTTTGGCATATATCCTTTATTGAAGAGTTTTGAGGCTATTATAAAACAGAAAATTTTAAGTCAATGTGTTCATAAGGAAATGTAATATTGCCGTTCAAAGTTTCAAAAATGTCAGAATTCGGTTGGCTATAAAACCCAGAAGTTGATATTTTTCATTCAATATCGTCATATCTATAGACAGCTGAGGTCAAGGCCATTCTATATGGAAAATTTCAAGGTCATTGAAGGTGAAGGTCACAAGATATAGAATTTCAAATTTTCAAAAAATTCAAACGGGCATAAAAATAAATTTATGTTCGAAAATCAAAATTCTGTTTCAAACATCCTTTAGATAAGGGAGCAAGGTTTTGATAGATACCAAAATCATACAAATCGGATAATAAATGACGGACTAATTAAATTTTAAAGAAAATTTGCCATTCTCGGAAAAATGGCGCATGCGCAACTAGCAATTGGAATTTTTTTCTTCTCGAGGGATGCAAATTATTTTGTATAGCTAATATATACTGTTTTTGCTTACATTTTTGAATTACACGGGATGTAGGGTCGCCTGAAATGAGATAAAAAAACCGGAAGTCCCCACGCCCAAACCGAAAGTGATCAAAAAATTTTGATGATATATTTTTAATTGTGTTGCGTATCTATCTATATCCTGTAAATTTCAGATCGATCCGAACATTAGAGCCCGAAAGTGTAACATAACCGTCCAAAATTGCAAAATAGTCAGATTTCGGTGGGCTATAAAACCGGAAGTTAATATTTGTCATGCAATATCAGCACATCTATAGACAGCTGAGGTCAAGGACATTCTACATCACAAATGTCAAGGTCATTGAAGGTCAAGGTCACGAGATATAGAGTTTTAAATTTTCGAAAAATTCGAACGGGCATAAAAAAAATTCAAATTCGAAAATCAAAATTCTGTTCCCAACATTTTTTAGATAAAATATCATGGTTTCGATAGACACCAAAATGATAAAAATCGGTTAATAATTGGCGGACTTATTAAATTTTTAAGAAAATTTGCTATTTTTGAAAACTGCGCATGCGCAACATTCAATTTAATTTTTCTGCATCTCAGGGGATTAAAATCATTTAGTATAGCTAAAATATACTGTTTTTGTTTAGAATCTTGAATTACATAGGAAGCAGGGTCGCCCGACATGAGACGAAAAAACCGGAAGTCCCCACGCCCAAACCGGAAGTGATCAAAAAATTTTGATGATGTAGTTTTAATTGCGCTGCCTGTCTATCTATATTCTGTAAATTTCAGACCGATGCGACTATTAGGGCCCGAGCTAGCTTGAAATCTTATTTGCATATTATGCAATTAGCCACTTTTGGGTTAGCGAAAATTTCATGTTAGACATTCAATTTTGATTCCAGCCCATATAAAGACCATTGGTGAAAACAGAAATAGTCTATCTTTTTCCGTTTGGGCTAGCGAGCTTCCTAAAAAAAAAAAAAAAAAAAACTAGAACTGTGAACAGCTCCGAGCGTGGCAACTGTGCGTTATCCCATGGATTTCGATCATTTTGAAACTTCTAACCTGCTAGCTTTCAATTCCGGTACTTTTTAGCCTACAATTGTAAGCGTAAACTTTCCGCTATATAGGCAATTTTTTCTACTATAAGTTTCTACTATCAGTTCCTTATTAGATTTTTGTACATGTCTAAGATTTCGGTAGGATATTTACATAAATTCCAAACTAAAATTTAAGTAGGTAGTAAGATGTCAATTTGTCATAAAATTTAAACTCTCTATATTCAAATTTAAACATTATTTTGTAACTTTGGTTGTAATTAACATAGAGAGAAAATTCAAGCTATGTGATAATTTGCTAATTCACAGCTTTATAAAGAGATATTTTTTGAATTTGTATGCAAAAATCTTACAAAAAAATAAATAAATTTTATTAGCAATTGGAATTTTTTTCTTCTCGAGGGATGCAAATTATTTTGTATAGCTAATGTACTGTTTTTGCTTACATTCTTGAATTACACGGGATGTTGGGTCGCCTGAAATGAGATAAAAAAAAAAAAAGGAAGTCCCCACGCCCAAACCGGAAGTGATCAAAAAATTTTGATGATATATTTTTAATTGTGTTGCGTATCTATCTATATCCTGTAAATTTCAGATCGATCCGAACATTAGAGCCCGAAAGTGTAACATAACCATCCAAAATTGCAAAATAGTCAGATTTCGGTGGGCTATAAAACCGGAAGTTAATATTTGTCATGCAATATCAGCACATCTATAGATAGCTGAGGTCAATGACATTCTACATCTCAAATGTCAAGGTCATTTAAGGTCAAGGTCACGAGATATAGAGTTTTAAATTTTCGAAAAATTCGAACGGGCATAAAAAAAATTCAAATTCGAAAATCAAAATTCTGTTCCCAACATTTTTTAGATAAAGTATCAAGGTTTCGATAAACACCAAAATCATAAAAATCGGTTAATA
>JAUJPP010000005.1:43400611-43415903 GCA_030562195.1 Nipponacmea schrenckii
GTATCGTAAGTCTCGATATAACAACATCATTACACGGTGAAGGTGGCTATTTTTTAAGGAGACTTTTATTATTCAAATTGGAATCTACCTTTTATGGCCCATGATCATGTGAGGGGGCTTCTGCCATTTTCTTGGCTTAAGTAAGATGGTGTCATGTGTTGCAAAATAAAACTAGAACTGTGAACAGTACTGAGAGTGGCAAACAACCCCTATGCGGCAACTTGATACAAGGTCACGTGATATAGCCTTTTGAATTTTTAAACACACAAAACAAACTTTTTAACAACCATTATAAGCATATGTATGGACAGCTTAGGTCAAGTACATTTGACTTGAAAATTATTAAGGTAATTGAAGATCAAGGTCACTTTATATAGCCTTTTGAATTTTTTAAAAACTAAAACGGGTACAAAAAAATTGTTGTCGACCATTATAGGCCTATGTGTAGATAGCACAGGTCAAGAACATTCTACTTGTAAAAACTCAAGGTCATTGAAGGTCAAGGTCATTTGATATAGCCTTTTAATTTTTTTTTAAAAATTCAATCGGGCTTAAAAGAAAATAAATTTGAAAATAGAAAATAAAATTCTGTTCCCTACAAATAAATAGATAAAGTAACAAAGTTTCAAAAAACACCAAAATCGTACAAATCGGAGAAAAATTAGCGGACTTTTTTGCTAAATGTCACCGTTCTGTGATAACACATAAAGTTTCACTTCCGGTTCGAATTTTTTCCTCTAATTGGGTTCCAATTATGCCTGATAGTATATATGTATAGCTTTGGTACTCATTTCTTACATACACCGGAGGTTGGTTCCAAGCACAAACCGGAGAGGTAAAAAATTGTTAATGATGTCTTTTTATTTCTATTGGCGACTTCTCTATATTCTGTAATTTTCAAAGCGATCGGATAATTAGCAACAAAGTTATGCAATTATTCAATTATCATTATGCAATTTCTCACTTCCGATGCATAATAATTTTAGTTATAAATCTCATTTTCTATTCCAGTACGTATCTTATCGCATTTTTCAAACCAAATTCCAATACCATTTTCGAGTTGAGCTAGGGAGCTTCCCGAAAGAAAAAAAAAATAATTCAATCGGGCATTAAAAAAATTTAAATTTGAAAATCAAAATTCTGTTCACAACAAGTTTTAGATAAAGTAGCAAGGTTTCGAAAAACACCAAAATCGGACAAATTGGATAAAAATTAGCGGGCATATAAAAATTTTGCTGAATGTTGCCGTTCTGTGATGACACATAAAGTATCACTTCCGGTTTGGATTTTTTATTCTAAAAGGGTTCTAATTATGCCTGATAGTATATATGTTCAGCTTTTGTACATACACCGGAAGCTGTTTGTCCCAACACGGTTCTAAAAAACCGGAAGTTCTCACGCAAGAACCGGAAGTGGTAGAAGTTTTTTTATGATGCGATTTTATTTCTATAGGCGACTTCTCTATATTCTGTAATTTTCAAAGCGATCGGATAATTAGCAACAAAGTTATGCAATTATGCATATTATTATTATGCAATTACTAACTACTGATGCGTAAAAAATTTAGTTTTATATATTCATTTTCTATTCCAGTACGTATCTTATCGTATTTTTCAAACCAAATTTCTATACCATTTTCGAGTTGGGCTAGGGAGCTTCCCGAAAAAAAAAAACTAGATCCCCAGGCTTCGCGAGGTTCTGACGCAGTGCGTAGCAGTTTTGACATACGCTTTAAAACTGCCCCACAAAGTCGTTTTATTTCAAAGCATAATCGGTTCGCTGAAACTCGTGTCATGTAGATCGCCCAAACGCAAAATTCAAGAAACAGCTTTTCACGATGAAATTCGCAATTTTCAAATGGCGGTAAAACGAAAAGTATACATCGTACAACAAAATATAATATATCAATGGATAGATCTTATGTATGGAGTTGTTTTGATATCAATATTCATTTCGTTGCAAAGTGACAAAGTGTATATTTCGATTTGTTGAAGTGCATTGAAGAAGTGTAGAAGTGTAGAAGTTAGAAGTGTAGAAGTGTAGAAGTGTGAAAATACATTTGTCAAAGTGTAAAAGTTCAAATGTAAATTTGTCAACTTTACAAGTGTAGAAGTGTATGAGCCTATGTTGAAATTACGATGTGTGAAATGTCGATTGTACAAATGTAGATGTTACATTTGTTATTTTGGACCGAGAGTTCGGACAAGTATGCAAATTAATGGGTGGAGCCGACCTCTTACGGAAATTTACGACTATGAAATGAGAAATTAACGGAAATTCCCGGGAACAATATTGAAAAAATAACATATATTGTGCTCTTACTTACACCATATAAATCGGTAAGCAGTCATTTAGGCACACTTTTTTTTAAGCACACCTCATTTAAACACTGTACTTGAGGCACACTACATTTAGGCACACAGTCAGACAAGCACTGGTCATTTAGGCACAGTGTTATTTAGACACAGCAATTTAGATACACTTTCAATTTGGCACAATCTTTTTAGACACACTACAATTCGGCACACTGTCATTTAGGCACACCTTCAATTAGGCACATATTCAATTGGGCACACATATATTAGGCACTATATCATTTAGGCACACCCGGCTCCAAAGAGTGGGGGTGGGTGGCATGGCCCCCAAAACCTCAAGGGCAAAGGGATATCATTTTCTAGTGGAAGAAAGAAATCACGGTTTAGGAAATCATTATCAGCACATATGTGTAACCTTAACACATTGCAATAAAGTTATATTAAAGGAATACTGCGTCTTGGCATGAACGTAAAGTTTTAGTTTTCAAGAATGGTCAATATGAAAATATATTTATCAGTGAACTTACAGTGGTCTTCACTTATAACGAACTTGCTTATACCGAAAAACCGGTGATAACGAACACATTTAAAAGTCCCGTTTTTCACTGCACGAATTTCATTGAAAAATAAATGGATAAAACGAAATGCTAGTAGCGAATTTTCGGTAATAACGATTAGAAATTGCCACCCTTTGTACCAAAATTAATGGTTATTACGAATGGATTAGTCATAATTAACCGATAATCTCAATCGCCCCAATCACGGCAATAAATTGTCACCTCCCGACTCCCGACTATCAATTATTATTTATCAATTAAACTTAATTAACATTTTGTGTAATCCTTTTGTCCTCCTCTGTTCACCCACAGTCCCAAGATATTCATTTTGTTTACCGGTAAAAACAATAAACATACGGCGAAATCGCAAATAACGATAACCGTCTTCAAGTGTCATTCGATTCTCAACATCAACATGGCTACGTACAAAGCCCATGAAATTCCGAATCCGATGACGAAAATAACGACATGCGTGTAGGTGAATTGAAGAGAATTTGGTACGAGGTGAATAAATTTACCGATGCCCCAGGCACCGTAAGACTGGACTATTTTTTAATAGTCGACGAAGATATCATTACAGAGGACAGACCGAGCGACGATGAAATTGTAGAGAGTGTTATGTCGGTGAAAAATGATACCACCCCAGGGCAGAATCTGATGACGAAGAAGAAATCATAGACAATGAAGTTGTCATCATTTGCGGACGCTTTTCGAGCTTTAAACACGCTACGAAAATGCATGATTATAATTTATGTGAATGTGCAATAAATTATGACGCGAACTGTTTAAAACTGCGATCTTTCCTTTTCTTTGGGATGGTATGGGTAATTTTGACTTTATCCAAGATGGCGGACATAGAAAATGATATAACGAATTTCGGCTATAACGAACCAATTCGTTCGGTCCCGTATGATTCGTACCTTACTTTTGATATGTGTGTGTGAGCTTACCAGGTGACAAAATATACAATTTTAGACTGTAGCAAAAACGTGTCTGGCCATGTGTGAATGTGTGCCTAATTGAAAGTGTGAGTAAATAAAAGTTATAGTTTAAGGGGTGCCTAAATGGATGTGTGCCTAATTAAAAGTGTGCCTAATTGAAGGCGTGCCAAAATGTGTGCCGAATTTTAGTGTGCCTAAAAAGTGTGTGCCTAAATGTGTATGTGCCTAAAACGCTGTGCCTAAATAACACTGTGCCTAAATGAGATGTGCTTATCTGACTGCGTGCATAAACAAAGCGTGCCTAAAATACCGTGTCTAAATGAGGTGTTCTAAAAAAATGTGTGCCTAAATGACAGTGAACCTATAAATCTGCCACAGTCTGCATTTTAAACTGACAATATAATTCAGAAAATATGATATAATGGAGATACGACAAGAAATCAGAAATCGTCATTTCAACATCGGCTCATACACTTCTACACTTGTAAAGTTGACAAATTTATTTTTGAACTTTTACACTTTGACAAATGTATTTTCAAACTTCTACACTTCTAACTTCTTCATATGCAATTCGACAAATCGAAATATACACTTTATCACTCTGCAACAAAATGAATATTGGTATCAAAAAAACTCCATACTTATCGGGGGCTATCACATTTGTGCTGCTCACAAGGTCACCAAAGGTCAAGGTTAAAATATACGACCATTCGAAATGTTTATTTATTACTTTCGGTTAAAATGTCAAAATCAAAATCAAAATTCAAAAATCGGTTTCCAAATATGATTCAGGAATCAAGGTCAAGAAATATGGGCCTTTAAAGTTTTTGACATTACCAAAAATATTAAAATAAAAATAAAAGAAAATCCAAATCCAAATTCAAAAATCGGCTCCCAAATATACTTGCGCAATCGACTCTAGTCATAAGATACGAAAAAAAAAAAGAAAATCGCTTTATCCCCTGAATTTGAATTTTAAAATTTACAAAAGTTTGACATTTCAATATGGCGGCTTATCATTTGTTTCCGGTCCGGATTTTTTCATCTTCGTTTTTTTGTATGACTATTTCTAGCTTAATGCAAAAAGAATTTTTGAAATATCTTAACAGGAAATAAAATTTTAATTTTTAAAAGCGAATAACTTTGAAACCGGAAGTGATGTCGAAAATTTGAAAAATAATTTTTGATCGCATTTACAATGTCTATCTACCTGTAAGTTTTCGGTGGATGGGAATAAAATTGTAGAAGTTGAAAAAAATGCAAAAATTGAAATGAAAAAAGTCAGCTACAAAAGTAATGAAATTAGCAGTTTTAAACTGCAGTTAAGTAGCTAGCAGTTTTAAGAAGCTAACAAAAGAAGTTTCGTAAAAATCAGTCGAAAAATAGGTAATAAAGTGCAAAAACCAAAATGGCGCTATTGCCCACAGCTCGTTTCCGGTTGAACTAAATGTCATCATTTTACATTTAAAAGTTACAAGTCTCACAGTTTGAAAAGCAAACAGTAACAGGTAGTTTGTGGCATGTTGCCTTCTTAGAAAACAATCGAGGGTAAAATTCGAAAAAAAAAAAAATAGTCATTTCGAAAACAAAGCAGTGCGTTCGATGAACGCACTGCAACTAGAGCCGTACGGCTAACGGCACTGAAGCAGTGCGTTGCATCCAGGGATTCGTTCGTTAAGCAAAAGACAGAAATGGTATGTTAAAAAAAAAATGTGCATTAAAAATGGATTTAGATTTCATAACAATAACAAACCCTCTCATACGCCCTCCCCCCTTTTCCCTCTTTGCCCCTCCCCATCCTTAGCCCTCATCATCAATTAAGATACTGTAGATAATAAGTCAACATCATAATAAAAAATGTAAAGAGAGTCGTTTAATCTAAAAAGATATCCGGATCGCCGAAACTCATATTTTTTTAAATCGCCCAAACGCAGAGAATAATATAAAATAGATTGCTTTATATTTTAAATTCGCAATTTTCAATGACGATGAAACCAAAAGTACACATCGTACATTGGATAGACATTGTCGATAGCTGTATACTTTGTACAAATCAAAAAGTCACTTATGGTTTAAGTTGTCGTAAGTCGCCAGAGTATAACATTGAGACACCACATAAATAGCGCGGCTTAACATTTTAAAATTTATATTGAATAGAGTTCTGTCCCTTAGACCACTATTCCACTCAACTGTATATTATTGTTGCATAAGAGATAAAATTTAAAATTCTAAAGGTTGTAATTTCGTTCTAAATTTCCATATTTACATCACCCACAATAGGAATAAAACCACAATTCCATTTACTTAACATATATAACAACTTTGAATCATTTTAACTGGATGTAGAACGATTAAACTAAAAAATAATTTCAGATCGCTGAAACTCATATCTTGTAGATCGCCCAAATGCAAAACACATTAAACATATTATTTTATAGGAAAAAATCGCAATTTTCAAATGGCCATAAAAGCGGAAATATACATTTTACAATAAAGTTTTATATATCACTGAATAGAACTTCTCGAGAGCTATCACATTTGTACAGGTCAAAAATTCGCCAAAGGTCAACGTTACAATATACGACCCTTCAAAGTTTTTAAAAAAATTTAATCGTAAAAAAATCAAAATCAAAATCGAAATTGAAAAATCGGTTTCCATATATATTTCGGCAACCGGCTATAGATTCTATATACATCAAAATAACACAAATCGAATTATCCCCCGAGAACCTATTTAAGGAAAACACGCATAGTTAGTATAGAAGAAATTACAAAATTTTGAAATATTTAAACGCGCAATTTTGATTAAAATACCAAGTGACATATATTAATGGAAAGATGAAATTAAGCGTACAAGGAATATGTAAGAAATTCTGTCCTATGTAAATTAGGTCACGTGATAGAGCTCTTAATGGTGACATTCAGACAATACTTAATGAGTGGGCTAACCGGAAGTTTGTACCTTTATTTTGTGGAAACCTGTTTCTGTTTTAGCACAATTAATTTCAAATCAATCGGACAAATACACGAGAAAATAGAAAATTTGGTCAAAATTGGCAAAATTCGGGTCAAAAATGTGTGCTATGGATTTTCAAAATTCGAATTTCTTTTAATGCTATCATATTAGTTATTCGAGCAAGATTCTAAAATTGAAAATCCGAGCAAAATTGAAGCAAAAACGCGCCTTCAATGACCAATTTTCTGTTTTTTGAACAGTTTTTAATTTTGCACGTCCGGTTTAGCAAAGCGTTCCACTTTATATTCATTCAGTTATAGACCAAAAATGAATATCTAGGGCTTTGAAAATGTTGTTGTAACTATTATAGTTGCTGAGAACTACTCGTTACAAAATCATAAGTTTTAAAAATTACGAAAACAAAGCAGTGTGTTCGATAGAACACACTGCAAAAAGTCTAATGAAAACACTCAAAAAGTTATTATTCACACTGATAATAGTGTGGCCAAATAATGGATTCTCTCGGAATAAGACCATCATGTGGCTTTTGCAACACTTATTTTGGCATCTGCCATATATAATAATTATATCTGTTAATGCGATTTACATCTCAGGAATAAACAATACCATTGCAGATGCTTGTTCCAGGTTGCATGAACCAGCCATGTTTGACAAACTATATTCTCTTCTACCTCTCAGTTTTCAGTGTGAATTATCGTGTCACACCATTACCATTTATATTTTTCAGATGGTTTGTTGATAAGGAAGGGTCAAGCTAGCACTGTATTGCTTATGAAGAGGAAAGCTTAAATTGAAAGTTTATGAAGAATTTTGTAGCATTTGTTATTTTAAACTTATACCTGCATCCTCTGAATGTCTTCAAATGTATATTGCATTTCTTTTTCAAGTTAAATTGTTTAAATTTGCTACTGTTAAATTATCTGAATATTGTATCTCTTGCCGAGGACCTATCAGACCCTGTTAATCATAATTGCTATTTAGGTCTGATGCTTTTAGGTGTGAAAGTGAAATTAGGTATAGCTCAGTCGCATGCATTTTCCATTACACCAGAGCTTTAGCCACAGTTTCGCTCTGTACTCGACCTATCTTGTATTACAGACTCTGCATTTTGGGCATCATGTATGATAACTTTTTAGGGTTTCTTGCGTGCTTATAATGTTTTAGTCAAGAATACTTTTGACACTTGACAGGATTTGCGAATAATTGACACATTGTGTCTATCCTATAAGGAAATTTCGGTGTCCCAAGACTATTCAATTCAGGGAAGTGCTAGTATTATTGCTATCCTTCCATGCAGTATTTCTACTTGTCATCCACTCTAGTGACTGCCTTTCAGTCTTATTTCGCTTTATGTCCTGGGGCTGACCCTCTTGGCCCTTTACTATGTGTAAAAGATGGTATGTCACTAAAATATTGTTTCAAAAGATACTTGGATGTTAATATATCCAATCATCTTTGACTCGTGCACCGTTTTGCAAACTGTTTCCTAAAATAAAAAGCTACCCGAATAAATAATGACTTGCAAAATTTTAATTAAGTTCTTATTTTTTTTCAAATAACACATAACACTTGGTTGGAGTTAATTTGACATTATTTTAATTATGTTAATTTTATATGTTATTTGTATGTGTGAATTGCTAATGTTTGGATTAATTAAAGTCATTATCCCATTCAGACTGCTATTCGCCTTGTATCCTTAAAGTCCAGGCTATTCGGAAACAAATTAAGGTTGACTATAGACAAATCAAAAATGAATTTCAGTGTCTGCTTTCAATAAAATATCCCAACACTATAAATTACAATCAAATTACTTTTTACTACAAAAAAAATCTGATCATAAATATATATTTTATTGAATAAAAATATAAAATGGTGCTAACAATACAATATGAAGGACGGAAAAATATTCTCTGATCTCAAGTTTTGTGTCAGTTGGATGACTTGAAAGTATGTATGTCGTGTGATACAATAAACAAATATAAAAACATATCAAATTTATACACTACCGAGATTTATAATTTCTGAATGTGGCACAGTGTAAACTACACTACCCCTTAACGTAACATCCTATTAGGCTACTCCTTTAGAAAGCAATATATATCTTGTCCTAATCAGTAGACGTCCACTTCGAGTAAACCAAATACACTTTACAGTCAGTATTATGCTTCACAAAAATATTGATATAGGTGGTTTAGCTTTGAACAATGTCGACCACCACCAAAACTCCAGTACCTATATAAAGTAATGCTCCGATGATAGCTAGAATCATGGCCCAACCGACATCCAATTGGAGAAGTTTTGCGAAATCAGAAGTTCCGATTATGATAACACCAATTAGAATTAAGCCAGCTGAAAAAAGAAATTAAATATATTATTAGAAATGATAATTATGTTCCATGAAAAATCAAATATGATATGTCATATAATAGGGTCTTCTTAACAAAATTTCTGATATAAAAAAAAAAAATTGATATCTAATCTACAAATTATCATATTTTTCAAATTCTAACAATAAAAAACCCTATAAACTAAAATTATCCTCTGTAATTCTTAATTTAAATAAATTAAATAATATTCTAATGTTAAATTATTCTCAGGCTACCATTGCTAATTTTTGAAAAATTGTTAATTAGCCACATAATCGGAAAGTTAAGCTTATTAACTGTAGAAGAATATGTTAAAACCAACCTGCGACAAAAGCTCCAATCATACCAATAAGCCGGACTGGTTTTTTATCGGTAAGTAAAAAAATATAGAGAATTATGAGCACTACAGCTGCACCACCCGCCAGAAATCCCAGAACATTAAAGGCCTGACCAGCCTGGAGTGTAGATGTCGCTGAAAATAAATCAACATATAATACTCACTACAGAATCAATACATTTCATTTGATTTGAAAATGCGTTTCAAGATTAGATATAAAATATATTGAAGTTTAAAAGGAAACTCATAGATGCTACATAATATATGAATATGTCTATTAGCGCATACGAGAATTTATTAAAGCTGTTTAATATAGATAATTTTCAAACTGGGCATGGTTAGGAACTAGTTGGTAATTGTTTCATTTACTCTACAGTCTTTGACGTGAATAAATCTCAAGAAAATATTGGTTCGTGAAATAAATCAGATTTTTCACCTTTACAATGTTTTTATTTTATCTCTGAATAAAGTTTTTCGCTCACTAATTCTGTACAATCATCCTTTAATCTGTCAGTAATAAAAAAATAAATCGAAGTTTGCGAAAAAAGTAAGTTTACTTACATTGTGCTGATGGGAAAGTCGAACAAGAACTGACACGGTATTTTAATGAAGTAAAACAATGCCTCCATAACAAATAATTGGATGAAGAACTTGGGCCAGATTGTGTCAACCAATACGGTGAAGCAAATCCAATTAAATCAAATAAAAAAGCGACTAATCCTATTACCATAGCAATTTTCATGAACAAAGATGTGTCTGAAAATCCCATTGTGATACACCAGAGTAAGATGTGCTACTGCGAATAAATTTCCAAGAGTGCGCCAAATGAATTTGGTGGTTTGTTTTTATACCCAGTCAAAAAAGGCGTTACAATTATCTTCAAATTCTTAGAAATATTTTGATTCATATTTTTGAATATGTTTTAGTATACCTGCTAAATTTAAAAATTTTCTAGGAAAGAGAACGCCGCGTGTAAGCTATTCAGAATTTAACGTGTTAGAACAGATCAGCTATCTTTTATTTATTGTAATGTATTGACCTCTCCCAAGAACTTACCTGTTATCCTCGGTTAACGATTGGTCATAGTAAGTAGTCTTCGGCTAGAAACATGGCTATTTTTTAGTTTTGTTCATTCTGGATTGGCCGACGAAGTAAATGCTTGAGTTATGATTTATAAATCCAACATTTATCAAATCAATTCTTTAAACACATTTTTAAGCACACCTCATTTAGACACAGTACTTTAGGCACACGGTCAGATTTAGGCACAGTGTTATTTAGACACAGCAATTTAGCACTTTCAATTAGGCACACTCTTTCTAGGCACACTACAATTCGGCACACTGTCATTATCACTGTCAATTAGGCACACTTTCACTTGGGCACACATTTATTCAGCACTGTATCATTTACGCACACTAAACTCCAATGAGTGGAGGCGGAGGGTATGGCCCCCAAAACCTCAAGGGAAAAAGGGAGATCACTCCATAGTGGAAGAAAGCAATCACTGTTTAGGAAATCATTATCAGCAATATTTGTAACCTTAACATACATATAATGAATTGGTATTAAAAGGATATCGCGTCTTAGCATGAACGTACAATTTTAGTTCTCAAGAATGGTCAATATGAATATATATTCATCAGTGAACTTACCTTACTCGGACTTCGAATTCTTAGGATTCGACAATCCTAGGATTCCGAGAAGTCCGAGCTTTCGACCCCCCCCCCCAAATCTACTTAGGCACAGATAGCGGCTAAAAACAGACTTTATGTCAAAGTATATGAAGTATTATTGAGTACTCCATGTATGTCAAGTACATGTGTTAAAAATGTCCATTTATATCAGAAACTCGATATATATTAATGAACTATACGGATAGAAGGTGCCCGATAATTTTGAAGACAGGTGGCGTTGTTTGAGAAATGTATTTGGTGAAATGTTACGCAACATTTGTTGGGCAAGATTTGTATTTGAAGAATTGTTACCAAAGAAATCTTAAGAGAGACTTGTGTAGTTTAATTGAGAATTAATAGTAAGAAAAAGTAGAATTATACTAAGACAAATTTTACTTGACATATTACTGATTTAGATAACGAATTTTGATTTTTATAAACAAAATTTAATGTTGATTTTGTTAAACAAATGTTAAAAATGACTTACAAATGAAGGAATATGAATAAAGCATTACGGACTAAGGATTAAGCATTAAGACGTCTTAATATTGGGCTGTTCAGTCTTCCATACGATAGAGGAGCATCTGACATGTGAAAACTAGAATGTATTATATTTAATTTCATTCAAGAAATGCCCTTAACAATGTGTAGGAGTACTAAAAATAATTTATGCATCAAAGAAGGACAGGCCTGTTTTTAGGCAATTCATGTACACAACGAAGAGTTGGTTTGGTAATGTGAACGTTAAAATGGCCCCCTCCATGATGAAGGTGCGTGGGTCAGTGTGTCTAATTTGTACAATTTGTCCTATATTTATTAAGTGTATCAAGCCGTTTAAGGCACCATAATAACTACCCGGTTTTAATTTATATTTTTAAGGGCACATATGCTAACTATTTAAAAAAAAATCAGTGGCGTAACCCAATGTAAAAAAATGGAACTGTTGTGTAGGCCTATCTATTCTATGTCTTTGTGAGTTTTGTAGGCTACCGATCTACTACGCATAGTTAGATGATACTGACTGGCATATTTCAATATGAACCCCCCCCCCCAAAAAGACACAATTATTAACACTAGCTTCAAACAAGCAAACCCTCTCCCGCCACATTTCTACTAAACAACCTCCGACCATTCCACGTGTCCCGTGTCGGTAGCCATCTTTGTTAAAGGCGAGTCATATGACGTCTCATGAACCATTGCGACTGGAGACAACTAATTGCAAGAACACTCACATCGACGAATCTGAGCGAAACTGGATACAACTAGTTGCCGACGACTAGAACTTGAGCAACTGGCGTGATACGGTGATTTTTCAGTTCCCGTCAGTCGTAAGACCGCACACATCGGCCTAAATTGGCAACTGATCAGTTGCTACCGTATCCTACCAGTTCCCCCCAGTTGCGAATATACCGCGCCGCTAGTTGCAGCCAGTCGTAAGGTCGATGTGCACTAGGGTAGGCTATAGATTCTGTATTAGTCACTTTGCATTACGCACTTTGCATTATCGAGCCTTGCAGAATAGACTTCTACATAATAGAACATATATCTTTTATGGAATGATGACGTAGGCCTATGCATTTGCATACGTACAAAAACGGCGGTAATGTACGGAAATGTATAAACATGCGTGAGAAATAAATTCTCCCTGATGGTCAAGGTTAATAAAAAGGGACGTTACGGCACTACTTCACTTTTGTACTTCTTTATGATTTCTATTTCTATATATGTATTTTCTATAACATCGCGTAGTCTCACTTAATTATGAGTCGTAATTTCAACTTTCAAATGCGGATAATGGATATACATGGATTTGAATGCTAAAATTTTTACAGTGAGCTGTGAACGCTATTACTGATTAGCTCAGCTAAAAAAAAACTCCCGTTTGTTTAGACTAACGATCGATCGGTCGAAACAAATGCCGCCGTTGTCCTTTTAAGCCCCAGTCACACATGTCTGGACTTCAGCCCAGAGTAGCTGGACAAAATACCCCGCTATAATCTGGATAACCCCCAATACTTTTGGATGAAATTTCAAGCAAAAATGTTTTGCAGTACTCTGAGCCTTTAGTTAGAGCTTTAACCTCAATCCCACATTCCCGGACTGAGGCCCCGGAATACTCCCGGACTCTGATCCGTGGATACTCCTTCAGTGCGGTCTGGGCTGAGCCCAAGATTTATTTGACATGACAAATACTGGGGTATACTCATAAAATACATTTTTACAAATCGACATTTGCATTGACATTGACTGTAATTTTTGTAATATTAACATTGGTATTTAAAGCTGTAACACAATCGAGAATATTGGCAACGTTATACCTCCATGTTTCTAATCATTTAAATCATGTCCTCACCCTCACTCTTACAAATTGAGACCATAGAAATAATTGACTTGCCGGAAGATGAAATTACCAAATTCCGTCAATCTAAGGAAGCCCATTGGATTCAGATAGGAAAGCAAGACCTATAGGACTCAATATTCACCATAGTGCGGGCAAAGCATCATTTGTCATTTAAAACAACCAGAGAAAGCGTTATAGTTCATGCCCATTATAAGAGTCTTCAAGAGAAATTCCCCCGTGTCTGTAATCCGAAAATGATATTTGCATACTCAAAAATCAGTCCTATACGCATATCCAGTCTGATATGGTTGTCTGAACATTAATTTTTAACAGAAATTGAAGCCGGATTAGGAATGAAAATAGAACTGTATTGAGCCCAGGAAAATCTTACAAGTTGAGTAGTCCGTAGATGCGAGCATCTTCAATACATCTTTGCTTTCGATCCTTTAAAGATCTCTAAAGAAACCGGGCGCTGACTTGATTCCAAAAGGAAGTCGTTCCTACAGTATAACCCACGATTAATGTTGAGGACCAGTCTGCGTTATCAAGCTGGTACCAGTTAGAGCTGTTTGTAAGCATCAACAAGGTCGATCTTGGTGTACATCCCAATTTTATGCATCAATTCTTCTGGAAGTGACATTGAGTGGCTATGATTTTCATACTGATTTTAGAGATTTGCAACAAGCGATCCATATTCGTTTACGTGGACTGGCTTCCAAACATCTTTGGCGATGCCTTCTTCGCAGCCTTTAGCCAGGTCGTCGTAGGCCCTACAGCGAAAGGTACCGGACGTGCCCTGTGCAAGACCGGTTTTGCATTTACTTCCAGTACCAAGTATTTAACTTGTCTCTGTTGCACCTTCACTCTTGGCCTGAGTCCTTTATACTCCTCAGTCCTAGTACATTGTCCACAAAAATTCCCAGAGTCTGGATAGCGTTACGTCCAGCAAATTCAGTTATGGAAATATACCCAGATTACTAGACCCATGAAAGTTCCCATCACAGGCATGTTTTGCTTGTTAGCAGACCCATAGCAATGAGAAACAAAATTCTCGTAGTTGCAGCGTCCAGTTCCATGATGAACTTGAACTTGAACGAAAATCGCCTTGATACATTGTGCTTTTGTGATTATCTACACAAACGTTTTCGACAGCCTTTCGCGTTTCCGTTTCTTTTTGAGTATAGCTATCAAAATATATCCTTTCTTGTCGCAGAAATGGTATTTGACTTATTTTTAATGACAGTCAGTCACATTATGAACCTCTTCATATCGGCAACCTGGTCTATTGGAAGAAAACAGTTGATCATAGACCCTTGTTCTTGTTCTAATTCACTTTGTCGACCAGCTTGGCCTAAGAACCGTGTACGGCAGTTTATTTAGCAGCCCTTTCCACATCTTCAGTCAGCCGGTTTTGCCTCAAGGTTTCATCTTGAGGATCGGTGACTGAAGGAAATTCACAGATAGCCGTATTTTGACGTATGCGCGTTGCCAACTCCTGGTGTCTCTCCCCTAGCTTCCATTGAATGTCGCTCCAAAACTTGATTTGTTAACTTTGGAACTGTTCTTTCATGAATTTGACAATTTCCTTAATTGTTAAATTGTTGACATCCTTCTGCGAAGATTGTTGAGCAGTTAGGTTAGCCAGTTGCTTATAGACAGCAGTCTGATTGGACAGAAAAACTTGTTCAAAAAAGGTTCAATTTTGACAATTTCTGTGACGGAAACATGCTGCAAATTATTGTAGAATATTAGCAGTCTGGGTCTATGCGTGTGGGAGATGAA
>JAUJPP010000005.1:43416403-43437633 GCA_030562195.1 Nipponacmea schrenckii
GCGACGTATGACGCCGAAACCGGAAGTGATGTCGACATTTTGAAAACAGATTTTTCTTGACAAGAAAAATGTTTATCTAACTGCAAATTTTGATTTCCATCTAATCAAAATTGCAAAAGTTAGAAAAAGTGTTAAATTTTAAAATGAAAAAGTCAGCAACAAAAGTAAAAATTTCAAAATTTTTAAACTGCTATTATGTAAATCTAAGTTATAAGTAGTAAATAAAAAAAGTCCGAACCAGATTGGATAAAATAACGAGCCGTGAGTTAGTAAACAAAAATAAAATTTGTGACGTTCTACGTCATTTCCGGTAGAACAAAAATGCGTCATTTTACATTTAAACAACAACGAGCACAAGATTACGTTACAATATCACGCTAGATTGTGTAAGACATTTGCAGTTATGGCTGGGGAGCGTGACCAGAAAGAGAAAAAAAAAAAAAACTAGAACCGTTAGACGGTACCAAGGCAGTGCGCGTCCCTTCTATTGCATGGGTGAAACTTTGCATTTATAATATCCAATTCCATAATAATAACTAGAGCTGTTTGTAACAATTGTGCAGCTTCCGAGATATTTAGAATTTGTTATATCTCCTGGCTGTCATTTAAAATAGAACGTAACCACGCCTACTCAGTATAATGACTTGTTTTGATTGGGTGCGATTCTTAAACTGGAAATGTCAAAATTTGTCTTGACCAAACGATAAGAAATTAACACAATTTGACTTTTTGCCCTGTTACATTATCTTCTTAACTCTTCTTGTAACATTTATATCTATTTAATTAGTGTGTAAAACAAAACGTCGAAAAAACAAATTTGTGGTCTAAGGGACATAACACCTTATTTGAGATTACAAATTGATCTCGGATTAAATTAACTTTCCAGATCGTTGATACTTTTAATTTGTTTATTTATTTATTTATCAATCTTAATTTAGGTGTAGTAGGAACATTAGATCCTGCAATTTGTGGCAAGTTGCCATGGTATAACATAGAGCCATCAAATTAACAGCGCGGCTTTACATCTTTAAGAGAGTATTTTATAGAGTTGCGTCCCTTATACCACTAGTCCTCTCAACTGTAAATTATTTTTGCTTAAGAGAATATCATTTAAAATTCTAAAGGTTGTCATTTCCTTCCAAATATTCCATATCATACATCGCCCACAACGAGAAATGAACAATCATTCCTTTTATTTAAGATATATAATATCTTTGAATCATTTTAACTGAATTAATTTTTAATCGTAAAAAAATCATTATCAAAATAACAATTCAAAAATCGGTTTCCATATATATTTCGGCAATAGATTCTATATACATGTACATCAAAATAACACAAATTGAATTATCTTCCGAGACCCTATTTCGATTTGAAGAAAAATACACACAGTTAGTATAGAAGAAATTACAAAATTTGCAAATTTAAAACGTGCAATTTTGATCAAAAATCAAGTGTTATACACCATTGGAAAGAATAACTAGACCTGTTTGTAACAGTTCTGCAGCTTTCGAGCTATTTAGAATTTGTTGGTCTCCTGGCTGTCATTTAAGGATAGAATGTAGATTGATTTTGCGATTATTGGGAGAGATGATTTATTCATGATTTAACACGTGACATTTGAGCTTGTTAATAGACTGGCAATCATTAAGGTTTGTGATGTAAAAATATCTGGGCTTAACCACGCCCACAAAGTCCATTGACTTGTTTTGGAAACTTCAACTGGAAATGTCAAAATTTGTGAATTGACCGTTTTATAGGAAAAATTCGCAATTTTTAAATGCCGATAAACCGAAAGTTTACATTTTGCTATAAAGCTTAATATGTCATTGGATAGAACGTATCACATATGTACAGATATAAAGATCGCCAAAGGTCACAATATACACCTTCGAAGTTTTTATAATTTTTAATCGTAATTAAATCAAAATCAAATTAAAAATTCAAAAATCAGTTTCCATATAAATTTCGGCAATCGGTTATAGATTCTATATACATGTCCATCAAAATAACACATATTGACTGATCCTCCGAGACCCTATTTCGATTGAAAGAAAAATACACACAGTGATGTAAAATATCTGGGCTTAACCACGCCCACAAAGTCTAATGACTTGTTTTGATTGGTTCGAATACTTTAACTGGAAATGTCAAAATTTGTGTCTTGACCAAAAGATAAGAAATTAACAAAATCAGACTTTATGACCTGTTGCATTTATATCTGTTTAATTAGAGTGTAATTTTATTCTTAAACTTTTCGCAATTTTTATTTATACATATTGATTTATATATTGCTTGAAAGCTGGGAATCTGCACATTATAAATCTGTTCGAATTTTGTTTTTAAGTTAAATAGAACTAAATATAAAAAAAAAATATGAATGTTAAAATCGCTTATTTTCTACTAGGCGTATTTCATCAGTTTTCGGTCTATAGCTAAAATAAAGATATTGTTAGAAAGCTGATAAAAATCACATCACAATAATGTCAATTAAAATGTTGCTTAGAGTCTTGTTCATGAGATATAACTATCTGAAGATACGAGAAATATGCAAATTACCAATTTTTGGATCCCTATTAATCCAAATGTTCTTTATTAAAATTAGAAATCAAGGTATCATATGAACCTTTAGCCAATGAAGATGATTGTGCAGAAAAATAAAGGATGCATATTAGTAAGTTAGTCCTCTTCGTTCCTTGCGGAGAATAGGGCTGCTACAGACGTTCTCCATCTCACTCTGTTATGAGCTGTTCTTTTTGCTTCATTCCAGGTCTTGCCAATCCTTCCTAGCTCTTTCAGTCTTATTCTTTTCAAGCTATGTAAAGGTCGTCCTTGTCTTCTATGCCCTTGGGGATTCCAGTCCAGTGCCTCTCGGGTGATGTTGTTTTGAGATCAAAAGGATGCATATGGCAGAGTTCAAAAGTTATGAACTTTCAAACGGAAGTCAGTTTTGAAAAACTTTGGCAGGACCTGGTCCAAAGACAAATTTGAAATTGAAAAATATGCCACTAGAGGACCTAGATAATTATCCAAATTGTATTTTAAAACAAGTCTGAAAAAAATAGGATTAAAAATGGCAGCAAGTAGTATTTTTCCAATAATTTGCATATTTCAAGATGGCGATCAAACGGTTAAGAATTTGCATATACGGTATACATACAAAATGAAGATATTGATGGTACTAATTCTGTGGAATAAAAAAATTGCAAGTTTGTGCAAAAATTTAATCCGAAAATTCCGATTTCTGTGATTTTCTACATTTTTTGGTCATTTTCGGACGTTTCCGGCTAATTTCGGAAAATGTTTTATCGGAATCTTTAATGATAATGTTTTGTCTACTCATCTACCAATTTTTGTGAAAAAATAAGACGTAAATTTAAAAAAAAAAAACACGTGCTTTTTCATAAATCACGCACAATTAATATAGAACTAAGAACAAAATTTTCAAATATTAAAAAGCGCAATTTTGATCAAAATATAAAGTGTTATACACCATTGGAAAGAATAAATTACGCGTAATAAGGACATGAAAGAAAATTTGACGTATGTAAATTAGGTCACGTGACAGAGCTCTTCGAAGTTAAAAAGTGCAATTTTCAAATGGCTGTAAAACCGGAAGTTGACATTGCACAACACAAATGAAGACATCAATGGATAGATCTCGACAAGGGAAACAACTTTTGTGCAGGTCACATGGTCACCAAAGGTCAAGGTCACGCTATATGAACGTTGGAAAATTAGGCACTGAGTGAAAAAAAAGAACCGGAAATGAAAGGTAAGCTAAATCGAAATTCAAAATTCGGCTTCCTAAGAATTGTTAGCAATCGATTGAAGATTACATAGACGTCAAAATTACAATTGTCCGATTAACCCCTAAGGCCCAATTTTTCACTTTACAAAAGTAATTGGTTTAATGATGGCGACTGATCTGTTACTTCCGGTTCAATTTTTGTTAATTATAAAATCATTATGGGTTAATAGTAACTAATTGCAAAAAAAAAAATTCAAATATCTTTAGAATTCCGGAAGTGAAAATTCGAAGTTTAGCGACGTATGACGCCGAAACCGGAAGTGATGTCGACATTTTGAAAACAGATTTTTCTTGACAAGAAAAATGTTTATTTAACTGCAAATTTTGATTTCGATCTAATCAAAATTGCAAAAGTTAGAAAAAGTGTTAAATTTTAAAATTCAAAAGTCAGCAACAAAAGTAAAAATTTCAAAATTTTTAAACTGCTATTATGTAAATCTAAGTTATAAGTAGTAAATAAAAAAAGTCCGAACCAGATTGGATAAAAATACGAGCCATGAGTTAGTAAACAAAAATAAAATTTGTGACGTTCTACGTCATTTCCGGTAGAACAAAAATGCGTCATTTTACATTTAAACAACAACGAGCACTAGATTACGTTACAATATCACGCCAGATTGTGTAAGACATTTGCAGTTATGGCTGGGGAGCGTGACCAGAAAGAGACAAAAAAAAAAAAAAATAGTCATTTCGAAAACAAAGCAGTGCGTTCGAAGAACGCACTGCAAATAGTCATTTCGAAAACAAAGCAGTGCGTTCGAAGAACGCACTGCAACTAGATCCCCAGGCTTCGCGAGGTTCTGACGCAGTGCGTAGCAGTTTTGATATACGCTTTAAAACTACCCCACAAAGTATCTGTAGAACACTAACATTATTTTACAGAGTATAAGTCGTTTTATTTTAAAGCATAATTGGTTCGCTGAAACTAGTGTCATGTAGATCGCCCAAACGCATAATTCAACAAACAGTTTTTAACGATGGAATTTGCAATTTTCAAATGGTGATAAAACGGAAAGTATACATCGTACATCAAAATATAATATATCAATGGATAGATCTTTTCGAGAGCTATCACATTTGTGCAGCTTACAAGGACACCAAAGGTCAAGGTTACAATATACAACCATTCGAAGTGTTTATATATTACTATCGGTAAAAATATCAAAATCAAAATCAAAATTCAAAAATCAGTTTCCAAATATAATTCAGGAATCGATATAACATTCTATAGACATTAAAATTACACGAATCGTAGCATCTCCAGAGGCCCAATTTCGATTTAAAGAAAATTACGCACAGTTAGTAGAGAAGAAAATATAAAATTTCCAAATATTAAAAAGCGCATTTTTGGTGGAAATATTTGGTTTATTATATCATTACAAAGAGCAGATAAACCCTAATAAGATTCAATTTAAATATTTGTTATTTATAAATTTGTTCACGTGACAGAGCTCGTTAAAAATAAAAATTGCAAATTTCAATCGGCTATAAAACCGGAAGTAATCATCGGACAACACAAATGAACATATCAGTGGATAGATATCACCAAGGAGAATAAATCGTGTTCAGGTCACACGGTCACCGAAGGTCAAGGTCAAGAAATATGGGCCTTTAAAGTTTTTGACATTACCAAAAATATTAAAATAAAAATAAAAGAAAATCCAAATCCAAATTCAAAAATCGGCTCCCAAATAAAGTTGCGCAATCGACTCTAGTCATTAGATACGAAAAAATAACGAAAATCGCTTTATCCCCTGAACTTGAATTTTAAAATTTACAAAAGTTTGACATTTCAATATGGCGGCTTATCATTTGCTTCCGGTCCGGATTTTTTCATCTTCGTTTTTTTGTATGACTTTTTCTAGCTTAATGCAAAAAGAATTTTTGAAATATCTTAAGAATTCAGGAAATAAAATTTTAATTTTTAAAAGCGAATAACTTTGAAACCGGAAGTGATGTCGAAAATTTGAAAAATAATTTTTGATCGCATTTACAATGTCTATCTACCTGTAAGTTTTCGGGTGGATGGGAATAAAATTGTAGAAGTTGAAAAAAATGCAAAAATTGAAATGAAAAAAGTCAGCTACAAAAGTAATGAAATTAGCAGTTTTAAACTGCAGTTAAGTAGCTAGCAGTTTTAAGAAGCTAACAAAAGAAGTTTCGTAAAAATAAATCGAAAAATAGAGGTAATAAAGTGCAAAAACCAAAATGGCGCTATTGCCCACAGCTCGTTTCCGGTTGAACTAAATGTCATCATTTTACATTTAAAAGTTACAAGTCTCACAGTTTGAATAGCAAACAGTTACAGGTAGTTTGTGGCATGTTGCCTTCTTAGAAAACAATCGAGGGTAAAATTCGAAAAAAAAAAAAAAAAAATAGTCATTTCGAAAACAAAGCAGTGCGTTCGATGAACGCACTGCAACTAGATCCCCAGGCTTCGCGAGGTTCTGACGCAGTGCGTAGCAGTTTTGATATACGCTTTAAAACTGCCCCACAAAGTATCTGTAGAACACTAACATTATTTTACAGAGTATAAGTCGTTTTATTTTAAAGCATAATTGGTTCGCTGAAACTAGTGTCATGTAGATCGCCCAAACGCATAATTCAACAAACAGTTTTTAACGATGAAATTTGCAATTTTCAAATGGTGATAAAACGGAAAGTATACATCGTACATCAAAATATAATATATCAATGGATAGATCTTTTCGAGAGCTACCACATTTGTGCAGCTTACAAGGTCACCAAAGGTCAAGGTTACAATATACGACCATTCGAAGTTTTTATATATTACTTTCGGTAAAAATATCAAAATCAAAATCAAAATTCAAAAATCAGTTTCCAAATATAATTCAGGAATCGATATAACATTCTATAGCATTAAAATTACACGAATCGAAGCATCTCCAGAGGCCCAATTCCGATTTAAAGAAAATTACGCACAGTTAGTAGAGAAGAAAATATAAAATTTCCAAATATTAAAAAGCGCATTTTTGGTGGAAATATTTGGTTTAATATATCATTAAAAAGAGCAGATAAATCCTAATAAGATTCAATTTAAATATTTGTTATTTATGAATTAGTTCACGTGACAGAGCTCCTTAAAAATAAAAATTGCAAATTTCAATCGGCTATAAAACCGGAAGTTATCATCGGACAACACAAATGAACATATCAGTGGATAGATACCATCAAGGAGAATAAATCATGTTCAGGTCACACGGTCAACAAAGGTCAAGGTCACAAAATATGGGCCTTTAAAGTTTTTGACATTACCAAAAATATTAAAATGGAAATAAAAGAAAACACAAATCCAAATCCAAAAATCGGCTCCCAAATAAAGTTGCGTAATCGACTGTAGTCATTAGATACGTAAAAATAACGAAAATCGCTTTATCCCCTGAATTTGAATTTTAAAATTTACAAAAGTTTGACATTTCAATATGGCGGCTTATCATTTGCTTCCGGTCCGGATTTTTTCATCTTCGTTTTTTTGTATGACTATTTCTAGCATATTGCAAAAAGACTTTTTGAAATATCTTGAAAATTCCGGAAATTGATTTTTAAATTTTAAAAGCGAATAACTTCAAAACCGGAAGTGATTTCGAAAATTTAAAAAATAGATTTTAATTGCATTAATAGTGTCTATATACCTGTAAGTTTTCGGATGCATCGGAATAAAATTGTAGAAGTTGAAAAAAACGCAAAAATTGAAATAAAAAAAGTCAGCTACAAAAGTAATGAAATAAGCAGTTTGAAACTGCAGTTATGTAGCTAGCAGTTAAAAGAAGCTAGCAAAAGAAGTTCTGTCAAAATCAGATGATAAATAGAGGTAATAAACAGCAATAATCAAAAAGCCGCCATTGCCCACAGCTCGTTTCCGGTTGCTCTTAATGACGTCATTTTACATTTATAAAATACAAGTCACACAGTTTGAATAGGCAATAGCAACAGGTAGTTTGTGGCAAGTTGCCTTCTACGAAAACAATCGAGGGTAAAATTCGAAAAAAAAAAAAAAAAAAAAAGACATTTCGAAAACAAAGCAGTGCGTTCGATGAACGCACTGCAACTAGAGCCACACGTGGCACAGAGTGGGACTTTGCTAACGTTGCAAAATTGCAACAAACAGCCCGAAACATTTGATTTTCTGGGAGAATCTGGCCAAAGCAACGAGGTATCTGTGTGCAAAGTACTTTTTTGAAAAACGTTTTTTCCTACAGATATAAAGCGCTGACCGATATAAGTGAAGAATTGGAAGTTTACCCGGATGTGCCACGCCCATCTCATTTATTTTGGCGTAAATCTAATCACATTTGAAATATATATTCGCGGTACAAATTTGAAGCTTGTACAGCTAATAGATCACGAGATATACACGAATACATTTCAAAAAAACAAAATGTACTTTAATTTTAAAAGAGCAAAAATTAAATTTTTATTTTAAAAACTTTTGTTGTGCATCGCTGGAAAGAGGACAAAAGGCGCCTTCGGAATGTGAAAAAAATAACCCTCTAAATTAATTAGGTCACGCTCTAGAGCAGTCCAACGTTGCAAATTTTGCTGCTTTCGAGCAGCTATAAAACCGGAAATAGACGTCAGAAGTCTAATGCCAAATTGTCAACTGATAGCTAAAGTCAGTGACCAATGACCTTGTAAAGGTCAAGGTCACCAAAGGTCAAAGTCACTAGAAATAAGCCCCCAAACTAAAAAAAAACTGATTTTTTGCAAATGTCGCAAAATTGCAACAAACAGGCAGAAACATTTGATTTTTTGGGATAAACTGGCCAAAGTAATGAGATATATGTATGCAAGGTACTTTTTTGAAAAACGTTATTTACTGCAGCCGTAATTCGCTGACCGATATAAATGGTAAATTTGAATTTCACCCGGATGTGCCACGCCCATCTCGTTTTTTTTGGAGGGGAATCTAATCATATTCAAAATGTATATTCACAGTACAAATTTGAAGCTTGTACAGCTAATAGATCACGAAATATACACACATACATTTCAAGGAAGCGAAAATACGGCAAAATGTACTTTTCTTTGCAAAAATCAAAAAATTCAATTTTCATTTTACAAACTTTTGTTATATATCGTTGGAAAGAGAACAAAAAACAATCTAAGAATCTGAAAAAATTAACACTCTAAATTAATTAGGTCACACTCTAGAGCAGCCCAAAGTTGCGAATTTTGCTGTTTTCGGGCAGCTATAAAACCGGAAGTAGACGTCGGAGGTCAAAGTTCAAAGTATCAACTGATAGCCAAGGTCAATGACCTTTGACCTACTAAAGGTCATGGTCACCAAAGGTCAAGGTCACGAGAAATAAGCCCCCAAACTTCGAAAAAATTCAACCGGATGTTGCAAAAAAGCAAAAGCAAAATTCAAAAATCGATTTCCAACATTTTGATCGCAATCGACTAAGCTTTCCAGAAATATAAACATCACACAAATCGCTCTTACCGTAGAGGCCCCATTTTGAGTTTTACAAAAAAGTGACATTTCAAGATGGCGGCCAATGTTTCACTTCCGGTCCGGATTTTTTCTGCTTCGTTTTTTTGTCTTCTAATTTAATAAGGATTGACATAAATTTTGTTGCGATACATCAATTACAGCACAAGTAGGTCAACCGGAAGTTTAAACCCGTTTTACGTTGACATCGGAAATGAAGCAAAAATTCTGACTCTGCCAATGTTTTCATATTCGTGACACTTGAAGGCACCCAAATTTTCAGATCAATCGGTCTTAAAATAGCAAAGTTGCAAAAATGTGCAAAATACTGCAAAAAAATGTGTGCTATGAAATTTCGAATTTCGAATTTTTTTAATTGCTATTTTGTTGGAAATTGTTTCAAGTTTTCAAAAATGCAAACCCGACGAAAATCGGTCCAAAAATGCGAGTTCTAGAGCCACTGACCGACTTTTTAGACATGTTGCAATGCAGCACTTCCGGTTTTGCAAAAATGTTCCAATATATATTTAATAGAAATTTCGCCACAACAGAAGGTGTAGAGAAGATGTGAAATTGCTGCAACTATTGCAGCCTAGGCTGTGTGCCCTGTGTAAATTTCGAAAAAAAAAAAAAACTAGAGCCACACGTGGCACAGAGTGGGACTTTGCTAACGTTGCAAAATTGCAACAAACAGGCCGAAACATCTGATTTTCTGGGAGAAACTGACCAAAGCAACGAGGTATCTGTGTGCAAAGAATTTTTTGGAAAAACGTTATTTCCTACAGATGTAAAGCGCTGACCGATTTAACTGGTAAATTGGAAGTTTATCCGTATGCACCACGCCCATCTAAGTTACTTTTGCGTAAATCTAATCTCATACAAAATATATATTCATGGTACAAATTTGAAGCTTGTACATCTAATAGATCACGAGATATACACAAATACGTTTCAAAAAAGCAAAATGTACTTTAATTTTATCAACTGATAGCCAAGGTCAATGACTTTTAACCTACTAAAGGTCATGGTCACCAAAGGTCAAGGTCACGAGAAATAAGCCCCCAAACTTTGAAAAAAATTTAACCGGATGTTGCAAAAATGCAAAAGCGAAAATTTAAAAATCTACTTCCAATGTTTTTTTGCAATTTTTATGTTCTTTCATTTGACACCAAAATCATCTCATTCGGATAAGCCATAATGTCTGAATTAAATTCGCGCAATTTCAGCAAAATTAAAATGGCGGCTAAAGTTGCGCATGCGGCCTTGATTTTATTTTCTTCGCTTTTTTGTATGGCTAATGGCTACCCGATGATACAAGTTTGAATCTCATACATTAATAAAACCGGAAGTTATTCAACCGGACGTAAAACTCTATTTTTCGCAAAAACCGGAAGTGACGCAAAAATTTTTTACCTACTTTTTGGAAATCAATCCATGGGCTACATATACTCAATTTTTTTAAGATAAATCGGTCTTTAAATAACAAAGTTGCAAAAATATGCAAAATACGGCAAAAAAATGTGTGCTACGAATTTTTGAATTTTGAAATTTTGAAATTGCTATCTTGTTGGAAATTATTTCAAGTTTCCAAAAAAGCAAACCCGACGAAAATCGATTGAAAATTGCGACTTCTAGAGCCACTGACCGACTTTTTAGGTATGTTGCAATGCAGCACTTCCGGTTTTGCAAAAATGTTCCAATTTATATTTAATAGAAACGTCGCCACGACAGAAGGTGTAGAGAAGTTGCGAAAGTGCTGCAACTGTAGCAACCTAGGCTGTGTGCCCTGTGTAAATTGAAGCTTGTACATCTAATAGATCACGAGATATACACACATACATTTCCAAAAAACGCAAATACGGCAAAATGTACTTTTATTTTCAAAATCAAAAAATTCAATTTTCATTTTTAAAAAACCCTTTTTTATACATCGTTGGAAAGAGGACAAAAAGCACTTTAAGAATCTGAAAAAAATAACACTCTAAATTAATTAGGTCACGCTCTAGAGCAGTCCAAAGTTGCGAATTTCGCTGTTTTTGGGCAGCTATAAAACCGGAAGTAGACGTCGGAGGTCAAAGGTCAAAGTATCAACTGATAGCCAAGGTCAATGACCTTTGACCTACTAAAGGTCATGGTCACCAAAGGTCAAGGTCACGAGAAATAAGCCCCCAAACTTTAAAAAAATTCAAACCCGGGTGTTGCAAAAATGCAAAAGCGAAATTCAAAAATCGACTTCCAATGTTTTTTTGCAATTTTTATGTTCTTTCATTTGACACCAAAATCATCTCAATCGGATAAGCCATAATGTCTGAATTAAATTCGCGCAATTTCAGAAAAATCAAAATGGCGGCGAAAGTTGCGCATGCGGCCTTGATTTTATTTTCTTCGCTCTTTTGTATGGCTAATGGCTACCCGATGATACAAGTTTGAATCTCATACATTAATAAAACCGGAAGTTATTCAACCGGACGTAAAACTCTATTTTTCGCAAAAACCGGAAGTGACGCAAAAATTTTGACCTACTTTTTGGAAATCATTCCATGGGCTACATATACTCAATTTTTTTAAGATAAATCGGTCTTTAAATAACAAAGTTGCAAAAATGTGCAAAATACGGCAAAAAAAAGTGTGCTACGAATTTTCGAATTTCGAAATTTTGAAATTGCTATCTTGTTGGAAATTATTTCAAGTTTCCAAAAATGCAAACCCGACGAAAATCGATTGAAAATTGCGACTTCTAGAGCCACTGACCGACTTTTTAGGTATGTTGCAATGCAGCACTTCCGGTTTTGCAAAAATGTTCCAATTTATATTTAATAGAAACGTCGCCACGACAGAAGGTGTAGAGAAGTTGAGAAATTGCTGCAACTATTCCAGCCTAGGCTGTGTGCCCTGTGTAAATTTCGAAAAAAAAAAAAAACTAGAGCCACACGTGGCACAGAGTGGGACTTTGCTAACGTTGCAAAATTGCAACAAACAGGCCGAAACATCTGATTTTCTGGGAGAAACTGGCCAAAGTAACGAGGTATCTGTGTGCAAAGAATTTTTTGGAAAAACGTTATTTCCTACAGATGTAAAGCGCTGACCGATATAACTGATAAATTGGAAATTTACCCGGATGTGCCACGCCCATCTCATTTTTTTTTACTTGAATCTAATCACATTCAAAAAGTATACTCACGGTACAAATTTGAAGCTTGTGCATCTAATAGATCGCGAGATATACACACATACATTTCAAAAAAACAAAATGTACTTTAGTTTTAAAAGTGCAAAAATTAAATTTTCATTTTGAAAACTTTTGTTGTACATCGCTGGAAAGAGGACAAAAGGCGCCTTAAGAATCTGAAAAAAATAACCCTCTAAATTAATTAGGTCACGCTCTAGAGCAGTCCAAATTAGCGAATTTTGCTGTTTTCGGGCAGCTATAAAACCGGAAGTAGACGTCGGAAGCCTAATGTCAAAATGTCAACTGATAGCTAAAGTCAGTGACCAATGACCTTGTAAAGGTCAAGGTTACTAAAGGTCAAGGTCACGAGAAATAAGCCCCCAAACTAAAAAAAACTGATTTGTTTTGCAAATGTCGCAAAATTGCAACAAACAGACAGAATCATTTGATTTTTTGGGATAAACTGGCCAAAGTAATGAGGTATATGTATGCAAGGTACTTTTTTGAAAAACGTTATTTCCTGCAGCCGTAATTCGCTGACCGATATAAATGGTAAACCGGAAATTTACCCGGATGTGCCACGCCCATCTCGTTTTTTTGGACAGGAATCTAATCATATTCAAAATGTATATTCACGGTACAAATTTGAAGCTTGTTCAGCTAATAGATCACGAGATATACACACATAGATTTTAAACAAGCGAATATACGGCAAAATGTACTTATCTTTGCAAAAAACAAAAACTTCAATTTTCATTTTACAAACTTTTGTTATATATCGTTGGAAAGAGGACAAAAAGCACCTTAAGAATCTGAAAAAAATAACACTCTAAATTAATTAGGTCACGCTCTAGAGCAGTCCAAAGTTGCGAATTTTGCTGTTTTCGCGGAGCTATAAAACCGGAAGTAGAAGTCGGAGGTCAAAGGTCAAAGTATCAACTGATAGCCAAGGTCAATGACCTTTGACCTACTAAAAGGGCACGGTCATCAAAGGTCAAGGTCACGAGAAATAAGCCCCCCAAAATTTGAAAAAATTCAACCGGATGTTGCAAAAATGCAAAAACGAAATTCAAAAATCGACTTCCAATGTTTTTTTGCAATTTTTATGTTCTTTCATTTGACACCAAAATCATCTCAATCGGATAAGCCATAATGTCTGAATTAAATTCGCGCAATTTCAGAAAAATCAAAATGGCGGCGAAAGTTGCGCATGCGGCCTTGATTTTATTTTCTTCGCTTTTTTGTATGGCTAATGGCTATCCGATGATACAAGTTTGAATCTCATACATTAATAAAACCGGAAGTTATTCAACCGGACGTAAAACTCCATTTTTCGCAAAAACCGGAAGTGACGCAAAAATTTTGACCTACTTTTTGGAAATCATTCCATGGGCTACATATACTAAATTTTTTTAAGATTAATCAGTCTTTAAATAACAAAGTTGCAAAAATGTGCAAAATACGGCAAAAAAATGTGTGCTACGAATTTTCGAATTTTGAAATTTTGAAATTGCTATCTTGTTGGAAATTATTTCAAGTTTCCAAAAATGCAAACCCGACGAAAATCGATTGAAAATTGCGACTTCTAGAGCTACTGACCGACTTTTTAGGTATGTTGCAATGCAGCACTTCCGGTTTTGCAAAAATGTTCCAATTTATATTTAATAGAAACGTCGCCACGACAGAAGGTGTAGAGAAGTTGTGAAATTGCTGCAACTATAGCAGCCTAGGCTGTGTGCCCTGTGTAAATTTCGAAAAAAAAAAAAAAAAAAAAAAAAGAATTGACAAACCGAAAACAAACTGGGGCTTTGCGGTAGCAAAGTCCCACAACTAGAACCGTTAGACGGTACCAAGGCAGTGCGCGTCCCTTCTATTGCATGGGTGAAACGTTGCATTTATAATATCCAATTCCATAATAATAACTAGACCTGTTTGTAACAATTGTGCAGCTTCCGAGATATTTAGAATGTGTTATATCTCCTGGCTGTCATTTAAAATAGAACGTAATCACGCCTACTTAGTATAATGACTTGTTTTGATTGGTTGCGATACTTAAACTGGAAATGTCAAAATTTGTCTTGACCAAACGATAAGAAATTAACACAATTTGACTTTTTGCCCTGTTGCATTATCTTCTTAACTCTTCTTGTAACATTTATATCTGTTTAATTAGTGTGTAAAACAAAACGTCGAAAAAACAAATTTGTGGTCATAAAGGGACATAACACCTTATTTGAGAATACAAATTGATCTCGGATTAAATTAACTTTCCAGATCGTTGATACTTTTAATTTGTTTATTTATTTATTTATCAATCTTAATTTAGGTGTAGTAGGAACATTAGATCCTGCAATTTGTGGCAAGTTGCCATGGTATAACATAGAGCCATCAAATTAACAGCGCGGCTTTACATCTTTAAGAGAGTATTTTATAGAGTTGCGTCCCTTATACCACTAGTCCTCTCAATTGTACATTATTTTTGCTTAAGAGAATATCATTTAAAATTCTAAAGGTTGTCATTTCCTTCCAAATATTCCATATCATACATCGCCCACAACGAGAAATGAACAATCATTCCTTTTATTTAAGATATATAATATCTTTGAATCATTTTAACTGGATTAATTTTTAATCGTAAAAAAATCAAAATCAAAATAACAATTCAAAAATCGGTTTCCATATATATTTCGGCAATAGATTCTATATACATGTACATCAAAATAACACAAATTGAATTATCTTCCGAGACCCTATTTCGATTTAAAGAGTTAGTATAGAAGAAATTACAAAATTTGCAAATTTAAAACGTGCAATTTTGATCAAAAATCAAGTGTTATACACCATTGGAAAGAATAACTAGACCTGTTTGTAACAGTTCTGCAGCTTTCGGGCTATTTAGAATTTGTTGGTCTCCTGGCTGTCATTTAAGGATGTAGATTGATTTTGCGATTATTGGGAGAGATGATTTATTCATGATTTAACACGTGACATTTGAGCTTGTTAATAGACTGGCAATCATTAAGGTTTGTGATTTAAAAATATCTGGGCTTAACCACGCCCACAAAGTCCATTGACTTGTCTTGGAAACTTCAACTGGAAATGTCAAAATTTGTGAATTGACCGTTTTATAGGAAAAATTCGCAATTTTTTAATGCCGATAAACCGAAAGTTTACATTTTGCTATAAAGCTTAATATGTCATTGGATAGAACGTATCACATATGTACAGGTATAAAGATCGCCAAAGGTCAACGTCACAATATACACCTTCGAAGTTTTTATAATTTTTAATCGTAATTAAATCAAAATCAAATTAAAAATTCAAAAATCAGTTTCCATATAAATTTCGGCAATCGGTTATAGATTCTATATACATGTCCATCAAAATAACACATATTGACTGATCCTCCGAGACCCTATTTCGATTGAAAGAAAAATACACACAGTGATGTAAAATATCTGGGTTTAACCACGCCCACAAAGTCTAATGACTTGTTTTGATTGGTTGGGGATACTTTAACTGGAAATGTCAAAATCTGTGTCTTGACCAAAAGATAAGAAATTAACACAATCAGATTTTATGACCTGTTGCATTATATCTGTTTAATTAGAGTGTAATTTTATTCTTAAACTTTCGCAATTTTTATTTATACATAATGATTTATATATTGCTTGAAAGCTGGGAATTTGCACATTATAAATCTGTTCGAATTTTGTTTTTAAGTTAAATAGAACTAAATATAAAAAAATATGAATGTTAAAATCGCTTATTTTCTACTAGGCGTATTTTCATCAGTTTTCGGTCTATAGCTAAAATAAAGATATTGTTAGAAAGCTGATAAAAATCACACCCAATAATGTCAATTAGAATGTTGCCAAGAGTCTTGTTCATGAGATATAACCATCTAAAGATACGAGAAATATGCAAATTACCAATTTTTGGATCCCTATTAATCCATATGTTCTGTACTAAAATTAGAAATCAAGGTATCATATGAACCTTTAGCCAATGAAGATGATTGTGCAGAAAAATAAAGGATGCATATTAGTAAGTTAGTCCTCTTCGACTGCTAGGGCTGCTACAGACGTTCTCCATCTCACTCTATTATGAGCTGTTCTTTTTGCTTCATTCCAGGTCTTGCCAATCCTTCCTAGCTCTTTCAGTCTTATTCTTTTCAAGCTATGTAAAGGTCGTCCTTGTCTTCTATGCCCTTGGGGATTCCAGTCCAGTGCCTCTCTGATGATGTTGTTTTGAGATCAAAAGGATGCACATGGTAGAGTTCAAAAGTTATGAACTTTCAGACGGAAGTCAGTTTTGAAAAACTTTGGCAGGACCTGGTCCAAAGACAAATTTGAAATCGAAAAATATGCCACTAGAGGACCTAGATAATTATCCAAATTATATTTTAAAACAAGTCTGAAAAAATAGGATTAAAAATGGCGGACGAGTAGTATTTTTCCAATAATTTGCATATTTCAAGATGGCGATCAAACGGTTAGGAATTTGCATATATGGCATACATACAAAATGAAGATATTGATGGTACTAATTCTCTGGAATAAAAAAATTGCAAGTTTGTGCAAAAATTTAATCCGAAAATTCCGATTTCTGTGATTTTCTTCATTTTTTTGGTCATTTTCGGACGTTTCCGGCTAATTTTGGAAATGTTTTATCGGAATCTTTAATGATAATTTTTTGTCTACTTATCTACCAATTTTTGTGAAAAAATAAGACGTAAATTAAAAAAAAAAACACGTGCTTTTACATAAATCACGCACAATTAATATAGAACTAAGAACAAAATTTTCAAATATTAAAAAGCGCAATTTTGATCAAAATATAAAGTGTTATACACCATTGGAAAGAATAAATTACGCGTAATAAGGACATAAAAGAAATTTTGACGTATGTAAATTAGGTCACGTGACAGAGCTCTTCGAAGTTAAAAAGTGCAATTTTCAAATGGCTGTAAAAACCGGAATTTGACATTGCACACCACAAATGAAGACATCAATGGATAGATCTCGACAAAGCAACAACTTTTGTGCAGGTCACATGGTCACCAAAGGTCAAGGTCACGGTATATGAACGTTGGAAAATTAGGCACTGAGTGAAAAAAAAGAACCGGAAATGAAAGGTAAGCTAAATCGAAATTCAAAATTCGGCTTCCTAAGAATTTTTAGCAATCGATTGAAGATTACATAGACATCAAAATAACAATTGTCCGATTAACCCCTAAGACCCAATTTTTCACTTTACAAAAGTAAGTGGTTTAATGATGGCGACTGACCTGTTACTTCCGGTTCAATTTTTGTTAATTATAAAATCATTATAGGTTAATAGTAACTAATTGCAAAAAAAAAAATTCAAATATCTTTAGAATTCCGGAAGTGAAAATTCGAAGTTTAGCGACGTATGACGCCGAAACCGGAAGTGATGTCGACATTTTGAAAACAGATTTTTCTTGACAAGAAAAATGTTTATCTAACTGCAAATTTTGATTTCGATCTAATCAAAATTGCAGAAGTTAGAAAAAGTGTTAAATTTTAAAATTCAAAAGTCAGCAACAAAAGTAAAAATTTCAAAATTTTTAAACTGCTATTCTGTAAATCTAAGTTATAAGTAGTAAATAAAAAAAGTCCGAACCAGATTAGATAAAAAAACGAGCCGTGAGTTAGTAAACAAAAATAAAATTTGTGACGTTCTACGTCATTTCCGGTAAAACAAAAATGCGTCATTTTACATTTAAACAACAACGAGCACTAGATTACGTCACAATATCACGCCAGATTGTGTAAGACATTTGCAGTTATGGCTGGGGAGCGTGACCAGAAAAAGACAAAAAAATAAAAAAAAATAGTCATTTCGAAAACAAAGCAGTGCGTTCGAAGAACGCACTGCAAAAATAGTCATTTCGAAAACAAAGCAGTGCGTTCGAAGAACGCACTGCAATTATCAATAAATGATGTGTTGATGAGGCTTACTTTTCTTAACTAAATAGAACTTTGGTAATTTTTGTAAAGATTCTTGGAGCTGACCATGGAGACATGTAAATTGAAAGAGCACATTTTTCCATACAAATTCTAGTAATTTTCTATCAGAATTCCTTATATTGACTTAAAAATAAGCATCTTTCCAATCCACTGATTCCATTCAGAAAACTGGGCTTGATAAAATTTATTGCATGATATAAATGTTCTATTATGAAATGTCTATAAATAACCTCATCATTTCATTCTTTTAAATCAAGTATCAATCTTAGAACCCATCCTTCTTTTCTTATTCATGATAAGTTCTTTCAATAATAGTTTTTTTTTTCTAATTCTAGTCGCTCTTTCAATTTACTAGCTTTATAATTATGTAAGAAACTTATTCCAATGTGAGAAGTTCAGAGTTGTGTCATGAATTATTTAATTTTCTGTGAGGTTTTGGGTAACCCCCCCCCCCCCCCCCCCGACTCAGAGGTCTTTTGGGATTATCTAAAAAAAAGATTTTGTTTTCTATTGGCATTGTAAGGGAATTGTCTGTTATGGGAATTTCCATATCTTGGTTGGTTTGGCTTGAATCCATATAATGGGCCACTTAGTGCTTGGTTTGCTTTGGTTAAATCTCTAAGTTTTCTTTCTAAATCATCACCAAATAATTTTTTAAGAAGTACCGTTATTCACATTATTTGATGGGCAGGCTTATGGTTTTATTCTTTGATTTAAATCAAGTTTGATGGTGTCACGTCTCTTTGAAGACACTGCCTAATAGAGTCAAAGAGTCCTTAGCCTTTTTAACAGCATTTTTAACATCAGGAAATTTCTTTTTGACTTGCAATAATTGATCTGTCGAGTTTGTAAAGGCAGAAGTACATTTGACGATTTTATTTCCAGATTTATGGAATTAAATATCTTCCAGGCCTCACGAAAGCCCTAATTTCTTCGTATATATCTGGCAATTGTATTTCCAGATTGCCAGGTTTGAGGTACATGTATCTGTAATATTTTATTTCGACTTATTGTTATGCCACTTTTGGATTAATCTCTACATTAACTTTTAAATTGTACCCTTGTTTTGAACTTACCTCCAAATCTGAGATATGTTTATCCTGCAGAAGTTCATCACATTATCACTGTTTTCCGAACCGTCATTCTTGTACTGATGTGATATTTTCGGTTTTGAGAAGTCATCATCGGGACTAGTTTAGTCATGGATAGACCTTACATCGTCAACTTGTTTGCATTTGCCTACATGTTTATCAGCATTGGCTGGAACTTCATCACGTATTGTGATTTCCCTGTGCAAGTCTTGGATTGAATCAACAACAATATCTTATTATTACATATGTTACTTGAGGACAACTTGTTGTCAAATAGGATCGATGAAAAGGCAAATTGTCCCTCCTTCGATGAAGAATATGAACTAAGTTCGTTCAATGATGAGTTGAAATCTAGTAAGTATTCTAGTTAGTATTAGGGAAAGCCTTGGAGCTTAGAAGTAACACCAAAAAAAAACCCTGTGAAATTCTGCTGAATAGGTTTTCGATACTTTGCCACTCGAAGCTGGCATTCTAATGAAGTATGAGGCTCGTGAGATCTCTAAGATTAGTCATATGATGGATAAAGAACTTGATATTAAGATGTATTTTAAAGAAACCGATTTTCATTAACTTTTGCCTAAGAGTTCATTTCATCCAAAACATAGCTTTTCCGATTTCACCAAAGATCTTTTGATTTAGACCAAGTCTGTTAGTCTAAGCGACATAAACACATATGGGGAACGTAGACAAAATTGCAACAAAAGGTTTTTTTGTATTTTTCGACAAGTCATTATGCTAACAATGTCCACAAAAAAGCTTACTCAAATCGGACGTCTATTAGCCGAGAAAATGGAAATTTTATCTAACAAGTTAGGAGAGACGATCTCGTCATTAGTGTCCATGACGTTCTATTGGGTAGAAGGTAACTTTCGTAAACAACGTATGTTCTCGGAACAAAATTAAAATTATCCGATTTCATTTAGTTAAATAAAATAAAAAAATAAACATTATACATGTTTTTCATGAATTATAAAATTTCTGGTGAAAATTAAAACTGAAAGTATAAGAATAATAATGCGTCGTAGTTTAAATAGGGTAAAAGGGATGTAACTCCTTTGACATAACGATAGCAGACGTTTTTATATAAACAAATAGGTCTAAGCCCACGGCCTATCGCCTAATGTAAGTCTATTTAAGAGATGGATGCCGAAATCTACAATTTGTGTGAAATTTGCTTAGATGATTCGTGCCATAGTCAATGCGAAAAACTTGGAGAAAAGGGGGCATTTTCTGTTAACAATGCTAGTGATGAGCGGGGAGATACCGTGACTGTGATCGCTGGGGATTCTGTTCATAGAAATTGCAGGAAGAATTACACTAACACCCGTGCCATTGATTTACAAAAGAAAAAAATTGACACCCCTGCAGTAGTTAAAAGAAGTTCCTCCCGTGTTTCCCAAAATGATGCAAGTTCAAAGTGCTTGTTTTGTGATCAAATAGTCTATTTTGAATCTGCAAACAGGCATATCGACGGTACATGCGTAGTAACGAACACATTCACTGCACGAATAAAAGAAATTTGTGGCAAACGTTTAGATGATTGGGGTGTTCAGGTCAAAGGTAGAATTGAGTTTCGGGCATCGGATCTGCATTCGACGGACACAGTTTACCATCATTCTTGCTGTGTGAACTTTAGAACCGGCAAATCCATTCCCAAGCAATACATGCCGCCGAATGTTTCCTATTCTGAGAAACATATGAAAAATTGTTTTGC